>NJRL01000327.1:140565-167493 GCA_003063815.1 Aphaenogaster rudis | reverse complement strand
CTAAACTAAATTTAAATGCACGTTGAAGGATTTCTGGCGATTATTTAATCTTCCTTGATCGAGTAATATAAAATGATCTTTCCTCTCTTCAGTCATCGTGATTTGTGGGGTTTGTCGCTCCATTGTCGCAATTGTAAACCGGTTACGTCACGCGATGGCGAGAGTCAGCCGTTGAGAACGGTGTCTGACACCCGATGACGTCATCAAGCGCCCACACGGTAATGGCGGTCGACGCACTTACACACGCACACCACGTACACCACATGCACGTATACATTTAGCATACGTGGGATAATCAAATAATGTAGCTCGACGTTCGTTAATTTTCGCGGTTTTATCCTTATTGGATGTGTTCTCGCCCGCGAGGATTCCGAGCGGCGGAAAGAGAAGGCGCATTTCCGGTACCAGTATGTCCCTCGTAGTCCGGATTCCCCGTGCTCGCGCCACCGTTCCCGACGGCCCGAGTCCACGTAAACAGCGCGCCGTTGTACGCCGCGCGCGGGCGTCCGTCACGGAGGAGCTCTGATTTCGCACGGCGCTTATCGCGCGTTTATCGCCACCGGCCGATCGACCGCAGCTTCCGACAACCACGCGCCAGGATGTTCAAGAAATTCAAGGACAAGCTCGCGGAGGAGATGAAGCAGTCACCCGCGAGGCTGCAGGCGAGCGTGCAACAATTCGCGCAGGTCGCTCTCTTCTCTCTTCTACGCGCGTTCAAACGCGAAAGTGACAATCTCCAATCGGTCCCTTCTTTTGTTGTTGTTTCTTGCAGGCGGTGGTGTCGCCGGCCCTGTCCAACAGCTCCATTCAGGAAGTGTCGGCATCGAATGACAATTTCAGTCTGACAGAGGATGGAGACGGTAAGCACATCTGATCGCCCTGGCGAGTTTCGCCACCGGGTGTCTAGAATCTGGAGATACGGGATATACAGGGTGTGAGTCGCCAGAAAGAGATTACTAATGACACTTCGACTGTGAAGACACAAAGGATCACGAAGAGACGTGTATATATAAGCGTTCTGTTCTAGCGATACATCCTCTGTATATAATATATTTTGTAAATAATATCAGTACATAATGCAGTAATATCTTGACATATATACGTCCAGTATTTCGGGAACCATATGGGATTATTTAATTTGCAGAAACGCCAAAGAACACTCCGGCGAAGCACAGTTTCCAGAATGTTGACCTGATGTCGCCGTCGCCGAATCGCGTGGAGATCTCGAGAAGATCCTCGGTGAGCAGCGTCACCAGCGACGCGTCTTCGTTGTTTCCGATGTACGAGAGTCCTCCGAATTTATATCATTTACAGGTTCGTCGCGTTCTTTATAATACCTGCCAATAAACAGACATGTAACTCTCTGACAACACTGACAATTTTACTTTTGCAGTCGGATATGGATCAGTCGGCTAGCGAAGTGGACGATAATATCAGTCCTCACCTCGACAGAGTTACGAAGGATCAATTGTACTCCGCCTACCGAAAGGTGCAAACCAAGTATCACAAGTATCGCGGTAGATATACAGATCTGGCAGCGCACTATCGCGAATTAGACAGAGTGAAAGCCAAGCTGGAGTCTGTATTAGTTGAAACACAAGATAAGGTTCTAAGAAGAATAACCGACCTAAAGGAGCAATGTCAATTAGAGCAACAAGCGAAAGCGCACTTAGAGGACGTATTAAGGAACGATATAGAAGAAAAAGATCACATTATAAATACGTTAAATACAAAGGTAAAATTATTACAAGCAAGCGGACCAACTTTAGAGAATTCAGTATCCGAAGACGTTCAACAAAACGAGAATTCTAATCTAATCGATTTGACGAACGAACCGTCTAATGATGAGAATAACGCGCTGTCGCTAGAAAATACTCAATTAAAGGATAAACTAAAAAAGCTGGAAAGCCTCGTTTTTAAGTACAAGGAATCCTTAAAGCGTAACAAGGAGAAATTTACGGAAGTGATGAAGGAGAAGAACACTTTGGAGAACGATCACGAGGCGCTAAAGAATTCCACTGCCGAGAAGATAAGCGTGACAGAGGATGAGTTGAGTGTGGCGCGTACCGAGATTGAAAAACTGACTCAACAAATAGATGTTCTGCACAAACGCGAGGAGGAAGCGGCGATTTCGTTAGCCGAAAATAAACTTTCCGTGCACAGGGAACTTGAGGAGAAAGAGGAACAGATCAAGCAGCTGCGAATTGATCTGAAGCACGCGACGGAAGATAAAGAGAATTTAAACGAGGCAGTAGCTAAATATAAGGTCGAATTGAGTGAACTGAAATCTCTGTATGCTGATTCGAGTGTAGCTGCGGATAAAGGCGCGATAGCGCATGATATATTGAAACAGAAGACTGAAGCAGCGAGTTCTACACAACAAGTGGGGACGAAACATCACGAGGAAGTCGATCACAGTGAAGAACAGGCGAGAAGAGAGGACGAGAATATACTGGACGAAGTAACGCTTCGTTTGAAGGAAAAGGAAACCGAGCTACAGGAATTGCAGCATAAATTGGACGAAATAGAGAAACAAAATGTGGAATATAGACACGACCAAGAAACGTTGCAGGGCGAATTGCTTGCTTACAAGGCCACACATTCGGACCTGAGGAAGGAGTATGACGCGCACAGGATTATCGCGGAAGAGAAACGGAAAGACGCCGACTCGACGATTGAGAAACTTCAAGCGACAGTACAAAGCGTCGACAAGGAATTGGAGAACATGAGAGACGCATTGATCGACAGGGATCAAGTGTGCGAGAATTATAATAAAAAGATGCAGCAATACACAGCTATGCTCGAAAAAGCTAAGCATAAATTGACCGAGCGGGAGGCAGAGATAAAGTCTCTGAATGATAAATTGGAGGGGCTTTCTGGGATGCAAAAGGAATTGGAGAATAAAAAGTCCGAATTAAACGCGATACAAAGTGAGTTCGAACTTTGCAAATCTACGATCGATGACCTTAAAAATAAGGTCCAGGCGGACAGTTCGGTTATAAGTTTATTGAAAAAGGAGAGGAGCGATTTGATAAATCGTCTTATTTATTATAACGATAGCATGCAGCGTTTAAAGCAAGACTGCATGGACGTTAAAAGTGTCGTTGCAAAGGAGTTCTCAAATCAGAAGGCCAAAATATCGGATATGAACGCGACTCTCGCCGTATCTTTTGCAAAGCTCGAAAAAGAGAACGTGACACTGAAATCCGAAGCGGATGAATTGCGTTCGAAGATAAAGGATTTAGAACAGCTTACGCTCAAGGAGACAGGATTGCAGTCGGAATTAGTACAAGTTACGAATCACAAATCCGCACTAGAAGCAGAATTGAGAAAGAGTAACGAACGATTAGAAGAGATGACGTTGAAGAGTAATCAATACGACGAGCTTAATACGACGAATAACAAATTAATAGCCGAGATCGATAATCTCAATTTTAAAATTCACGATCTGGAAGCGGCGTCACACAAGTTGACGCAGTCGCAACAGGAAGTCAAGGTATTACAGAAGCGGCTAAAGGCGTTAGAGAATCTCGAGTCTGTAAATCATGCGTTGTCTGTCGAGATTGATGACTTAAGGGAGAAGCATGCGCAGGCCAGTCGTGCCTTTAAAGAAGTGGATGAATTAAACGCGAAGTTACGTGAAGCGACCGAGATCATTAGCTCGCTAAAATCGGAGAGCAGCAATCAGGATGCGCTGCGAGAGGAGCTGCACGCCTCGAGATCAGAAATTGCTCGCTTGATGGACGATCTGGCTGAAAAGGAGGTTGAGATAAAGACTCGCGATGAGAAGCTAGTGAGCGAAGAGGAGCACGTTACGCATTTAAAATCTACATGCGACAGTCATCTACAGACAATCGAGGAACACGTGAGGAAATACTTGAATTTGGAGGCGGAGTACCAAGCGATGAGGGAGAATCACGCGAAAGAAACTGCCGAATTAATGGAGAATAACAAAGTATTACAGGAAACGGTAGACGTGAAGCTTGCACAATTAAGGACTATCAATATGCAAATGAAAACTATGAAAGTGCGGCAAAATAAAACAATCGAGGAAGTGAGAGCCCAGCTCGACGAGTCGAAGATTCGGCAGGCAGAATTATCCAACATGTTGGAAACCTCCGAGAAGCAGATAGAATCGCTGAAATTGGAAAATTCTCAGCTTGTGACGATCACCCTGGAGAACAAAGATCTGAAAGATAAGCATAACGATCTCTTGAGCAGTAATCAGAAGCTTTGCGAAAACGACGAAACTCTGAAGCAGAAAATCGCAGATTACGAGAAGGAGATTGAAGAATTACGGAGAACAGTGAAGAATTACGTGGAATCGTACAAGTCTCAACTGAACAGTCAGAGCAAGGAGGCAGAACGTTTAAGCAGCGAATTAACGGCCGTTAACGCGCAGCTCGAACATAAAGATGCGGAGTTGAGTTCGCTAAACGAAAAATTCTCGATGAGCGAGAGAGAATCGCTAGAGATTAAAGGGAAACTTGATGAGCGAGATACCGAGTTGAGGGATAAAATTTCCGAATTGAACACAGCTGTGACAAACGGCAACATCGTGAAGGAGGAGAACGAGCGGCTTTGCGCAGAGTTAAAGTCGCTGAGGGACGAAATTGAAAGAATTAAAATCGTGGAAGATAGGAATGCGGAGTTGAAATCGGAGCTTAGCAATTTGATCCAAAAGAATTCTGACGCAGAGGCGACACGTTCTGAGAACAACATGCTGATTGCCGAGCGGAAAGCTTTGAAGGACAGAATTGCCGAGTTGGAAAGTATAACTTCCAGTAGCACGGAATTGCAAATTCATGTAAATAATTTACAGTCCAAGGTGTCTAGTTTAGAGGCCCTACGGACGGAAAACGATAGATTGCAGTCGGAGATCGATGCTTTGCAGTCCGCGAAAAATTCGTCGACCGAGTTGGGCGTCTTGAAAGATCAATTGATGATGAAGGATGCGGAGATAAAATTATTAGAGGATAAAATATCTAACATGTCGCAAGAAATTGGGAATTTAAAACGGTTTTCGCTCGAAGTCAACGAAAGGAGGAAGGGCGCGGACACTCTGAGAAATTCGCTTGCGTTATCAGAAGAAAAGGTCGCTAGTCTGCAGTCGGAGATTAATTCCCTCGTTCAGACGAACGACACGTTGCGGAAAGAATTGGAAACTGTCCGTAACGACGAAGACGCGAAGTGCCAGCTTGACAGCGACAAGTTGCGCGAGGAGAATAAGAGATTACAGGCGCAGCTCGACGAAGCGTTGATTACATTCCAAGCGAAAGAGACGCAGATGCAATTGGCAAGTAACGAATTGAAGTCACAAACCAATCAATTGAGGGAACAGTTGAAAACCAGCGAGGAGGAACAAGGAATGAGGCTGAAGCAGCTGGTCAAAGAGTTCCAAGCTCAGTTGCATGACAAGGAAGAAGAACTTCAAGCCGCGTTGGAGAAACGTTTCGGTAAGATGCTATTTTATCAGAAAAAATATATGTAATAAGACAAAAAGATTGTGAGAAACGTTCCAATGTGTAATCAGTATCTAATCTTTATGTAGATCGTCAACATAACTACGAATCGAATCTTGTGCATCAATACAAGGAACAACTGAAAGATTGTCAAATAGAGTTGACAGAGAAGTCGGAGCAGCTCGAAAGCTTCGTTCTGGAGAAGAAAGATGAGGTAGCAGAGAAAGGAAAGGATATTGATCGCTTGATGGAAACGATCGCGCAGATTCAGAAGGAACACGCTAACGAAATAAAAGAATTAGAGAAAAAGTGGAAGGCTATAGTGCAGCAAAGAATCGATAAACTGCAAGCTAAGCACGAGGAGGAATTGAATGAACTAACAAAAGAGTGGCAAAACGAAAGAAAGGTAAATTTGCATAATCCGATGAAAGTATAATTTGATTTCTTGCTATATATTTTTTAAAATTTATTTAAATATATATCTTTAATGGTTATTCACTCATGCACATTTTATATGTATTTTTTTAATTTAATTTAATTTTTTAATTTGCGTTCACGTATTCGCATTTTCAGCCTAATACACAAGCTGACGTGACTTCCGAGGTAAAGCTTTATTTCATTTCTTTTCTTTTTCTTTAATGCTTGGAGCTACTACTTTTCCTCTATGCATGCTTTATATAGTACAGTTAATGAGTTGAAAGAGCTCCGAGTAAATTGAAATTTCATACAGGAATTGGAGAGCACTTCGCGCGTGGCGATGGCCGCGATACAAACGAGTACCGGCTCGATCCACACCCTGCAGCAGACCCTAACATCTCAGAGGCGAGAACTCGCGGAACTTAGGAAGCTGGTGAACTTGCGACACGACACATTGGAAGACTCGACGGAGATCGAGTACCTCAGAAACATTCTGTTCGAATATATGATGGGAAGAGAGACGATGGTACTCGCGAGAGTAATCGCCGCCGTCGTCAAGTTCGATCAAGAACAGACCGCGAAGATACTTAAGAAAGAGGAGGATAAGCTAACTCTGGTAAGCGCGGCTGCACGAAGTGCGTCTCTCTACGTAGCGTAGTACATATGTATCTAACATCCGTGCTGGATCTCTTTTTCAGTTTGGCTCGCTTGGTCTCTCGTAGTCCGAGATGTACAACTTTCCTGTATAGAAAGATTCTATAGGCAATTGACGCGTTTCTCTGCCCGAATTACCCTATGTTTCTACAGGCCGCTCACCGCGAGCTGTGTATCTTCGGTTACATATATAGAGAGAGGAAAACAAGAATTTGTACAAATTAGCTACAGTATGTAATATTTGCAGATTTTTATAAATATTAATTTAACAGAATGTTATCGTATGTGATAAGGCTTATATAATATAGAAATATAGATGATGTATAAAATATGTTCTCTTACCTGTGATTTTCGTCGTGTAAAAGATTATGCTGAAATATGTGCTGAACACGCGTTGGGGAGTATGTATCTTCTATGATGAACGCTTTTTACGTTAAAGGCGTGGCAATGTCTCGTAAGTACAATAGCTATTTTAAAGACTAATGTGCGTATATATATAAATTGTAATTAATAATATATATATTCCTAATGAATACTGTTTCAAGTAGTTTATTACAGACGCATCTTATTACCGACAATCAGCATCACTGATAAGAAATACATGTACATTAATCATATCTACATATTAATAACTTCCAATGTATTTGCGTTCACAAGATACTTTATCATGCGACGTTTCAGTCTATTTTTTGCGCGGAGTACTTGAACCATGCAGTTAAGACTCCTGGCCACTCACCACTATTATCTCAGATTGTGATGTTAAAAGCGAAAATGAGGTAGTTTTCAGTATATTTTATAAATCTATTCTACCGATTACAAATATTGTTTTATTAAAAAATATTTCTATTTTAATATATTTAGCGAAAATTTTTATTATGTGTTTTCTCGCTTCTGACGTCATAATCTGAAATAGTAGTTGTGAGTGTTCAGGATCCTTAATTAGATAAGTAAAAGATATGTCTTATAAATATATACAAGAAAATAATCGCGAGGTGCATCGAATATCATTAAAATTTTGATTATTCAAGGATCTTGGACAGTGAATACAAAAAATGCTTTGCTTAAAATTTTAGTTGTAAAAAAATCAATTTATTTCGTACCTTCTAAGTCTCGTAGACGCGAGTCGAAGAAATCCTTCCTGTGGGAGATCGGCATGTGTTTTTGTCTCAAGAAAGTCTCTTCATTTCCGTAAACGGTATATGTACTTTTCCCTTTCTCCCCCAAGAGAGATCTTAGAGCTTTGTTTCTAATTAATGTCTTTTCGTAAAACTCCTGTCCTCCCTTGATATATTCAGGTCCTAAACGGCATAAGGCTTCGTCGTTCTCCCTGTCGAGCTGACAACTCCGATAATCCTTCACGCCGAACCACAGTATTGCACCAAATAAAGTGAAGGCCACATAAAGCGTACGCCGCATTATCGTGTTGCCCTCGCGCAGTCTAAGTCTGTACGATATAATACTGTAAAGTGTCAGCAGGGTCGCTATGATCAGAGCCAGTCCGAGCGAATTGAAGTACGGCTCCTCCGCCTGGATTCGCAGAATTTCGCGCGCTATGGCGAACTTTTGCGCGTCCTCGGAGAGCATCAATGCTTTCAAGAAAATTCGCGCGTCCTGTCGCGTCCAGTCCACCAACTCCTGCTTGATTTCGAGATTATCGCGGAGCTGCTCCATCGTATTGGTGAAGTTGGCGGGAATCCCCAATAACGCACCGTATTTGGCATTCAGAGTGCCGATGTGAAACAGATCCAAACCGAACACGCTGAAGGGCTTTATAGCGTGCCTGATATTGTCGGGCAGCTCCAAGTCGTCCATTATCTTCTGGATTTTCTGCTGGACTTTAAGGTCTATCGGCACCTCCTTTCCCATTCTGCAAGGTTTAGGAAAGGAAGATTAGTCACAGGCTTGGAGAACGCAAATCTTAAAACCTTCTACATTACTCACTGGTATCTGGTCATCATAGCTCTGCACTTCTTCAGGAAGACAGTGTGCGGCGTGAGGACCGCGTAGTATCCAACGGCGGTCGCAGTCACGCCCAGAATCACGTTCCTGTACTTGAATGAAAATAAATTCATGCTTACACCGCGGCTCTGAAAATAAAGACGTGCACTTCCAATATCTGTATCTTCTCTCTGATGGTGACTTCAGTCAATTTTGATTAACTTAATTGACGATTAATACAACCGGCAGAGTTGCTTGCGGCATAACTTCCTGTTTCTGATTTAATCTTCAACTATGAAGCGACGAGAAGTTAATTCCGTCCACGTTGATAAAATATTGCAGATACAAGCTAATCGGAGTCGAAGTTACTAATATATACATATATATAAGAGCTCCAAGAGAAATCTCTTATATTTCCATATATTTCTCTTCTCTCTGCTTTGCTTTCTCTAACTGTGAACCCTAACTAACCTAGCATAACATAACCTAAACCGGGCAACTTTGTTTGCATGTGCACTGCATCCAATTGCCATCCCGTATGATCTGTATTTAAACATGGCAGCGGAGGAGACGGAGGAGGAGTCAAAGGATTTTTTCGGGCAGTTAGAACACGTATTTCCAATAATTAAAGGAAAGGTGCGTGTAACACATGCATATATATTAAATATCATAAATTTGCCTTTTTAGCAGCGGAATGTTTTTTACGATATCGACAATAAAAATATGAAACATAACCTCAACATGAGCACGGTATACTTGTCAGGATTGTAAATACGATCCAAATTTGCTAATGTTTGGTTAATAAATATACGAGAGTTTCATATAATTTTAGCAAATTTTGATATATTGTATTTTGCAATTGGTTTTCTTTTTAGAAAATTTGATAAGATTCATAAATTTGCAAATTTGACCCTTTGGATATTAAAATTCTCATTACCTGAATAATTCAAAGATTTATAATAATTATATTAATAATTCATTAGATTTGACTAATCAGATAACAATTATGGCGAATAATTTGGGTATTGTATTATTCAGAGTAAAAAAAGTGTCGAAAAATTTAATAAATTAGAAAGACTACAATAACTTAAAAAAAGTATATTTATATATATATATTGTATATATATATAATATTATTTCCATTATACTCTGAGATATATAATTCACTTCTTCAATTCTTTTTATCCCTTTTTCTTAATTCTTATTCCAAGAGATACATAATGATCTTTCTCTTTCAGATTCAAGAAGAATGCACGGAGGAGGAATTTGCGAACTTAGTGGAGATTTTACAATTCCTCAAGTCGATGCGACATGCCATAGAGATCGTAATTCATCACATAGAACAATACATCCGTTGTCATGTGGCGCCGGCATTCTGGAAGAAGTTCGAGAACACAGAGGATGGCCAACGGGGCTTCGAATTATTCAAGTCTGCCGTCGATGGTCTGTACGCCAGTCTTACGGAGTTTCTGCCAGTTCTAAAAAAGCTGGAATACTTAAGACAGAACAACAGCGAAACATCTCTACCTTTCATCGAAGATATAGATATAGAGGCACGATTCAAGCTCATCGTGAGAGCAACATTATTAAGCCAGCTACCTCTGTGCCATGAATGTATCATAGAACACTTCTATAAAATTGCGTTTAATGTATTTTGCAATTCAGACAACTCGTCGCAAGGTAAATTGCGCAAACATTCACCTTTATTATTTAGATCGTACCTGTGATTTGCCTGAAACATGTGAAATATTATAGAAACATATGTTTTAAAGCAGACATATCAATCAGCGAAATTCAGTGCACAGGATGTGGCCAGGAAATGGAGAATTGCCGGTGCCAGATGATAGTTTACATGTTTCACGAGACGAACAGAAAGTTAATCGAACTGGAGTTATTGGAGAGACTTGTGGGAAATGTACTCACGTCGTTAATCCATATTCGTATCGAGAATCATGTAATTCAAACGTGCGACAAGACGTTCGATGTGTCGCAATTGATCCCATTAGAAAATGTACGTTAGTCACATCTCATTATATAATATATTATATAATTATACAATAATGATACATGCTGTTTATTGCATTTGATTTTTCAGTGGCTCGAGACTGTCGTCATGAGTTGGCTGATAAGAGTTTATTCCGGTGGTTTCTCGAAAACGGTAGCGCTTAGCGACGAAGTTCGCAGCGCCATAAACAAGTTTAAACAGAAATTGTCTCATTTTCTATACGAAACATACACTAAGATAAGGATCGATCATCTTTTTAATATAATAATAGGTACATTTAATTTACACATCTACAAAGATTCATTGCATTTATTTGCAATTTGTATAACTATAAACTACATTTTTCTTTAGAATATCCCGAGTCGCAGCCCGCGGTGGATGATCTCCGAGTTTGTTTAGAAAGAACCGATCAGCGAAAGGTTCTGGTTAAGAATCTGCAGGAAGCGATCAAAACGAGACTCCTGCATGCCGGTGTGAACACTCCGGATATAGTGACTGCTTATATCGCCGCGATCAAAGCGCTCAAGCACCTCGACCCGACCGGAGTTCTTCTAGAAGCTGTAACGGAACCCATTAAGTGAGGTCCCTTGTTTTGTCGCAATCAAAATTGCGATCTATAGCGTGAATTTAATACGAAATGTTAAAAAGTTCAGTTTTTTATCAAGTCCAATTGATCCTTTAGGTGCTACTTGAGAAGTAGAGAGGACACCGTACGTTCTGTTGTTAATAGCCTGCTTGATGATTCACCCAGCGAATTAGCCGATGAATTGGTGAAGGGCGAATGTCTGCAGCTGGATGACGGTTCGGCGGACGACGAGACCGAGGATTGGGAGAAATGGATGCCGGATCCCGTTGATGCTGATCCTGGTAAATCGCTCTATTATTGCGCGGAAATTTCCTTCTACTTAGCTTCGTGCACTTTGAACGCGGACTTTTCACTCTGTGAGAAATCCGCCCTCCTTTAAGTTGCACTTATCATTGTAATCGTATTTCTGAGCTAAATTTAAGATATATATTCTTCTAAATTGAGATTGGATCGAAACTGAATCACAAAAAAAAACAGTTTTAACATTTATATACTCACCGAAATATTTAAGATATTTTTATAATGAATTATTTTTCAACGAGGATTCATCTTTTCAGCTAAGTCGACACAGCGTAAAGTGTCTGACATAATCTCTACGCTGGTGAATGTTTACGGCAGCCAGGATTTATTTGTCAACGAATATCGTACGTTGCTGGCGGACAGACTGCTCTCGCAACTTAACTATCATACCGAACGCGAGATACGTCATTTGGAGTTATTGAAGAGGCGATTTGGGGAGAATCAGCTGCATTACTGCGAAGTCATGCTGAAAGACGTTTACGATTCGAAAAGGATAGATGGTAACATTCATTCTGACACGAGTTACAATTTGCAGAAGGAACTCTTTCCCACTTCCGCACTCATACTATCGGCGCAGTTCTGGCCGCCGTTCAAAGAAGATTGGAAATTGAAACTGCCGAGCATCGTGCAGAATCAATTGAACAAATACGTGAAGGCATTCGAAGCCTTGAAAGGAAACAGGACGCTCTGCTGGAAGCCTCACTTGGGAAACGTGAGCCTGGAAATCGAATTGAAGGACAGAAAGCTGGATATAAACGTCACGCCGGTACATGCGACGATTATCTTGCACTTCCAGGATAAAAGTAAGAACACATTGATTATTTATCAAATCGAGTACCAGTGCGTAGTAAGGCGGTCGCTCTTAAGTTAAATTTTATTTGCAGATGAATGGACTTTGCAAGATCTGGCGGAGGTGATGCATGCACCGGCAACTGTTCTGCGACGCAAAATGACGTTCTGGGTGTCGCAAGGTCTTCTGAAAGAGACTTCTAACGATGTATTCATTCTGCAAGAGGAAAGTATGTCCAAGAATCGTATATCGACGGACATCGTCGAGGAGGAAGAGGCTGAAAGCGCAATGGCCTCAGCCAGCGATCAGAGAGAGGAGGAATTGCAAGTGTTCTGGTCATACATCGTCGGAATGTTGACAAATCTAGACTCATTGCCAATAGAAAGGATTCATCAGATGTTGAAAATGTTCGCGTCGCAAGGACCGGGAGCCGTAGAATGCGGTTTACCAGAATTGAGACAATTTCTGGACAGAAAAGTTAGGGAACATCAATTGTTGCTCTCTGGTAGTTTCTATCGATTACCGAAGTCATAAAAAGGGATTTCCTATCCCGTGTTGCTTGTACTGATTGAAACGATAAGAAAATAATTTTATGTTATTATTAAATGATATTTTATGTATATATAAGGATGTCTTTTTTAATAGAGAAATAAAGTTACTGTAAAAACTCCGATATATTTTGCATGAAATGTCCATTTACTTTTTAATAGCTTATTAAAACATTTGTACACATCGATAAAACGGAAATCTTACTTGTATTTGCCATCCCTTTCGAGTGTCAAGGAAGTGTCGAGTATTGAAAAAATATTTTTATTACCGTTCATCATAGTATTTATACATGTTTGTATAAACTATTTTATTTGCACTTTCATTGTAAATTGTAAATTTTCTTCCATAAGTAGCGTACAGTATACTATGATTCACATAATCAGATCTTTCCGAGATTTCAGAAAACAGAATTGCTTTTCATTGTCACTTACACATTAATATTGCCACATATCCTGCACATATATCAACATTAAAATAAAATATGAAACTAAAAAATTATCATATACAATAAATTTCGGCAAAAAAAACTATATAACTATAGAATAATAAATGTAAATTCGCATGCCATAAGATCTAACAAGATTGCTTGCACATACATAATTTCTTATGTAACTTATCTGTATACATTTATAAATACGATAACAGGGTGTAAATAAAACACGCCGGCGTTTACTTCTGCGGTAATAATAATCTCGAAGAATTATTAAAAATAATAATAAAAAGGTCGGATGTTTATGCAATATATATCTTATATAATTAATAAAGCAATGCGAGCTGTGATAATGTTATATAAACCATATAAATTATTTATTCTTTCTGATACAATGCGAATATTAAAATAGATTCTCTTTTCAAAATTGTAACAAATACAATCAACACATCGCCGTTTAATGCAGAAGTAAATCGCAGCGGTATTTATTCATACCGTCCGGATGTTCAACTGAGTCAGTGCATATGTATAATACATTATGTGTATACATGTGTAATAATTTACGTTCTCACGCGTATATATATATTAGACAGCATATACATAAAGAGTATACATATCCGTTCTGTGTATAATCACGCTCGCGAATGCGCGGATATAATTCGTATATTATAATCGCATTTAATAGAGGACAATGATATCCAAAATATTTCGTTAAATCAATTATTTACGTACAATAATAAAATATATATATATATATATCGGATATACTTTTTTTACGTTGAGAACTTAAGTAGATTTCAGATCACTCTTAAATGTGTGCGTGTATGCTTTTCAGCGTTTATATATACACGAAGGACCAAGCTATCGGTACCTAGGAGGGACTCCTCGGACAAAAATTCAAAAATATCTGTCGAAAGAACGAGTATAACATTTGACACATGAATGACTATACAGAAGTTATATAACGCGTGCAACTTGATATCGTTCTTACCGTTACATGTACAATATGGCAGACCTAAAAGTGGTGCAACTCTCTAATATAATAATAAAGTCGATATTAAGTAAGTCACTCTCTCACGCAAACACTCTTTGCACGTATGTAGACAGAGATTACATACATATTTTTTATTTATATGCATATGATTATAATATCCCGCAAGTAATTCTGCGGCGCAGAAAGTTATAACAACAGATCTCGATATCTCCTTTTTTCGTTTTCGTCGTTTTGCTCGATGATATCGTTACGTCTTATCGATATTCATGCAAATGTATATACGTATCTGTTTGATCCTGCAGTTTGAATTGTAAGTTGTCGCAAAGTTAAAATCTGCAATTTATTCAACAAACCTTGGCAGCGCGTTTTGAACGCGCCGTCACTTTTCTCTCATCAACGTATTGCACATTGACGTCCTAGAATATTCTCTGCGAAGCACTTATAGCACTTCTCTTAATACTTTCAGCTGAAACAATATATACATGTAGCTCTCGTGCATCCGCATACGACGGCATACTTTTTAAAGCCTTCTCTTCGAGATATTCGTGATTCTAGCTACGAGTGTGTCGTAGCCCTAACGGTCTTCCTCGCAACGTAACGAGAAAGACTGTTGGGAAAGCGATCTAACGATAGCGTTGTTCTATCCTTCTCTTTTTAGGGGTATACATATCGCGAGAAAGTTAAATTTTGATTGCACAGTTCTAACGCTACTATACGTAGAGCTTACCGATAACAAAGCTTTATCTAGAACGGTAACGCGGCTACGCCGCACTACGTTAATATTACATAAGGCACATTTATGCGAGAGAGTTGTACAGAATTTCGACAGTTTCTCCGACGTGAGAGGTGTGTCGCACGAGAAAAAAAAAGGAAGACACATTGGCATCAATCGCGATTTTCTCCGACGAGGTCTTCGAAGAGCTCCGCGAGTTCTCGCGAATCTTGTTTGTTTTTTTTCGCGCGACACCATTCTTCAGCAGTTAGCTCTAAAAATGCGCGTAAATATATCATTGCATTTAAGTTATGTTAACGTTGTCACATTCTCGCGCTGCCACCTCCAGAGACGGGGAGGTGCCAGCGTAGCCGTAAGTACTGGGAAAAACGCGAACAACATTTTATCGCTGCCGCGAGAAGAGAGAGAAAATAAAATACTTCGGAGACACAACGCGCGCGTGCTACAACGAAATCCCCCTCCCCACGAGGGAGTAAAAATATATCGGGTAAACTAACGTTCGTAACTAAAAACTATTGCTACTACCGCTAACGTTGCACTGAAATTGCGCATACCTGACTGGCTGCGTTCAGAAATCCTACTCGACGGGTAGAGTAGCCTTTATTGATCAATCAGGACAAAAAGAACAAAAATTTCTTTATCATGATTAGTTAATAAATGCTACTCTACCCATCGAGTAGGATTTCTGAACGCAGCCACACGCGTCCAAAACAAGTCCGGAGTAGTCCCGCGTTTATTCGCAAAAAGGCATGCATTTATATATTTATATTTATATATAGAATATATATATGATATAAAAAATATATATATATATTTATATATAAACATATAATATATATAAAATATATATATAGCGTTCCAAATCTCCATATATTATGCTAATGTACCTCGCAATGCTACCGTTTTGCGAAGCGAGATGATAATTCGTGCCGTCGACGGGCTTACGACGGCGCGAAATGGCTCGGATTCCAATCGGCGACGACTCCGTCGATCGCCGAGACGCGCGAGAGAAACTAACGTTTCCGAACATTAAGAGGATACAGGATGATGGATAAGCTTGACGAACGGGGCTGGTGACGCGGACGGACGGCGAAGGTGGTCGGCTGGTTGGTGAACCGATCGAACGCGGGATGCTGTTCCAGAGTCCAGGTGTTAGCACGGGGCGAGTGGATATCCATTGTTAGCACTCCAAGCCTACAGGCCACGGGCAACCGGGGTTAACAAGAAAGAAAAGAAAAACAGTTTGTTAGTAATCTGATTATGACTGACTGACGTTAACATTAAGTATCTAGTAGCTCGCCAGCTGAGAGAAATATAGTTAGTGGTGAAAAGCAACGCTTCCGTCTCTCGTGCGCGCGTCGTACAACATGATCCGGCACGCTAAATCGAGCGTCAAGTTAAAGTTTCCCCCCAATGCCGTTTCGTGCGAGATGCGTTACATCCTCGGACTCTTCTCTCACGGGCGAGAGAAGAAGACTATCGTCTTCCAATTGTCGCTTCACCGATCGCGCGAAGAAACGTACTCGACCCGGCAAGATTCGACGACGACGAAGCATTGCTTTGCACCGGCTACTTGTAATATTATTAGTGTGAAGCATTCGACTTGTACGCGTCATGACAAGATAACAATCCAGCGAATTCACGCAGAAAAACGAACGTCGGTCGTTCGTATCGAGCATCAAGCTAGCATCAACTTCGTTATCTCACGAATAGTACATGACAATTAAACCCGTTTTGATTCTGCTCAAGTGATGGCCCTCCCGGCGCGCAAAAGTCGTACAAATCGATGGATTACACATCGTTGTAATAACTCGCGTCAGGTTGGATGCACCAGTGAATGGGGACACGATACTCGGTCGGTTTCTAATTACACACTCCTCAGCGATCGCGTTTATTGGAACCAGCGCGTCGCGTCGTCGCGGCGATCCTATCGCTCCGCTCTTGTTATTAATTTTCAACTTTCGACGTTAACAGCGATCGAAAATCTCCAGTTAATGAAATAAAACACACAAATACTGCCTTCGCGGGGCGAAAAATTTTATCGAGAGATTAACCGGTCGTTCACTGGTGCATTTACCCCGCAGCGGTCGTAAAAGAACGTAGCTGCCTGTATATATCGGATATCAGCCAAAAAAAGAAGAAGAAACGATCAAGTGGAAAGAATCGATGATCGATCACTATCTGTTAATCGCTACCGTTACACACGTACGTGGATTGCGTTATTTCCGAACATTATAGCGATTTTTCAGACAGGCAGCCTGGGTGTGCACCTGCCACCACATTAGCACCGGTAAATGAGAAAGATTACATAACGAAATTCCGATTACATAGTTACGGTGGTATTATTGTACCGATCACTATTGATCTTTAGTGATTAATGTCCCATCAGCAAGCAGGTGTCAGAGGCTCATGAGTGTTGCATGTGCCATACAGGACAGATATCTGTAGTACAATTCCAGGCATTTCTTTTTTTTTTAAGAGAAGCGTATTATTATTAATAGACGCTATTAAACAGACCTGTTTATACAGTATACATAATAACGTGAGTTGTGTGGATCAAGTGATAACTGGAGATTCGACGAGAAACTCGCACGTCTAAAGGAAAACGTGTGGCGAATTGTCTTTAATTTAACAAATTTTAAAATCGATAGGCAATCATATATCGCTACTCTAATACAACATAATCTTAATAAATAATAATTTAACGTTGTGAGATCTCTTAATAATAGTTAAAATAATTCCCACAAATTGATTGCCGACAATCACGATCGTCCATTGATAAAATAAATAAATGCTAACACCAAATAAAAAACTAAATTATTTTCGAAGCCATATTTTCAATTTTCATCAAGGCAAAACTTAAACTTGTGACATCTCGTTGTTTAAAAGATATCTTAGTATCGAGATAAAACGATATACTTAAAGTAGTATTTAAAAGAGTGTTATATATTTAAAATTGAATTTAAAGTTGAATAAAACGAAATTAGACAAGTTTATCTCAACTTCTATCTGTCCGTGATTATTAGTTAAACACAGTTTCATCGTAGAACCTTCCAATGTCGATTAATCCGAAACTTGTGGAATATCCTTTATGTACATACAGATTTGTGTGTATGCATATACTGTGCGAATTAAATGCACTCGCATGAATAACTTCTTTGAATAAAGTATAATACTGATTCCTTCGAATAAAAAGCGGAATAAATATCATAATCACTAAATAGTTTCATGTAACTTGTTTCATATAGAAAGTTTTATTGTTTCATATAAAAACAATATTATTAAATTAAAATCTTTATAAACAATCTATGTTATCCAAATTAAAATCTAAATTATTTACAATGCTCCAAAGAACATGTCAAATTAAATTCTTTAAAATTAAAATATCTAAAACCACACTTCTATTCTAATTTGTAAGAAGAATATAAGAAGTCAAGGTTCGAATAAAGAAAGAGACTATTCGCACAAACGTATCTAATTCATATACGCTGTATATGCATTGCATGTGTGTTTGTGTATAATTTGATGATGTATGCGTATATACGAATTGGCACGAAAACAATTCGTCACAGGAAAGGAATGTTCTGCGTAAAAATTGCAACGTAAGCAATTTTTATTCAAAACAATTGTTTCGTTTAAAGAATTATTTTCGCGTCCTGTATATCCGGGTATCTGTACTCGATTTGTGTGTGTGTGTGTGTGTGTGTGTGTGTGTGTGTGTGTGTGTGTGTGTGTGTGTCGAGCATCGTTGTTAGTTTTTTTTTATAAATAAAGATGGTGCAGTTGTGCGTCCTATATAATGGATGAAATTGCGTCTATGATAAGGAATGTCAATTATGTATTAAAAAAATACTTGTTAGTGAGATAAAATATGTAAAAAGGACGGGAGAGATGCCATCTCCGGCAGCATTGTCCACACTTTCACGGTTTACATCACTTCTCTTTCTTTTCAAACTCGGACCGTTAATCGCGAAAAGATCAATGTGGAAGGCAATCGTTTTTAGCGATTCATTAACGTAACAAGGACGAGGCAAAAAGCAAAATGGGGTACATATCAGTAGAGCAATAAAAAATATATATTTTTACCCGCGTGCGTGATTTTTCCCCGAGATATTAAATCGATATAAAGATCTGTTGTGACAATAGCAACAATTTAATCGCGGTTCTTTTTAAGCGACAAACCGAATCGACGCGTTGCACAAAAACCTTCGCATCACACCGCGTTACCACCCCTTGATTTCTCATTCGCACAACGGAAATATGTATCTCTTGGGAGCAAGCGGTCTATTAATGTCGGACAACGATTTCTGGATTGACGCCCTGTGCTTACGCGGGGAGAATCTTTTGTAACGAAGCGAGTATATAAATAAAATCGTGAAGCCCTCGCGAGATGCGAGAGAGGTATTTCGCGGGATTTTCCGGTATCTCGATAAACGACCTCTTTGCTAATCGCGCGTTATTGACCAAGAGACAATATAAAGTAGACTCGCGTCAGCAAGCAGACGAACATCCGCTCCGCGAACACGCATCGCGATTGCGCCTCGATCTCGTAACGGAATTCTATCGAGAGAGGGGAGTGATTAAAGTGACTGATTGAAAAAACGCGAAGAATAATAATAGGAATAATCTTCCGGCGCCCCGCGCGTTATTGACCAAGAGACAATATAAAGTAGACCCGCGTCTGCAAGCAGACGAACATCCGCTCCGCGAACACGCATCACGATTGCGCCTCGATCTCGTAACGGAATTCTATCGAGAGAGGGGAGAGTGATTAAAGTGACTGATTGAAAAAACGCGAAGAATAATAATAGGAATAATCTTCCGGAGCTCCGCGCGTAACGCAACGTAACGAGCGACCGTAGATCCGCGATGACCCTCGGAATCCATGCGGCGAGCTATATTTTACAATTTTCCTCTCGGCCGCGAATTTAATTATAGATTCGGCCTGATGCAAGGTGTTGTTCGCACGGGCTCTATTTTCACCCGAGCGAATAATCCCCCGTCGCGGTCAAAGCTACACGTCGGACTGAAGATACGTGCACGGGGGAAAAAATGATGTATCAACGGCGTTAAGTCTAATCGGAAATAATTTTGTTTATTCAATAACAGTGTTATGTCCATTTCTACCAATGTAGATTAACTTTAATCTCGGTTTAACTTACTCTTTATCTCTTTCTAGTTCTAAGAATTAGAAAAAGATAAAGAGTAAGTTAAACTGAGATTAAAGTTAACCTGCATTGGTAGAAATGGACATTAATGAAGTAAAAGCGTATACTCTTGTTTTATTAAAACTGTTATTGAATTAGCGAGAATATTTTTAATTTGACTTACATCCATTTCTACCAATGTGGACTAATTTAATCTCGGCTTAACTTGCTCTTTATTTTTTTTCTAATTCTTAGAACTAGAAAAAGATAAAGAGTAAATTAAACTGAGATTAAAGTTAATCTATATTGGTAGAAATGGGCATTAATGCTGCTGATACAACGTCATTCTTTTTCCCGTGTGCAAAACTCACGGAGGAGGTGCGCACCCACGTTGCTTTCGCGATTTCGATTACATGACGGGCTAGTTTCCGATCGAAGACACCCTGGGAGTCTCTCCGGCGACTCCGTCCGAAACGTTCGCGTCTAAAAGTTGAATCATTTTTTTTTCCCACGTTTGTACCGTCCAAATGTTCCGGTTATTTTTTTACACGAAAGTAAGTTTCAGAGATATGTGAAAAAAGAAAATAAATTGTCACGAGCTGCGTCGTTTCAAGAAATAGACAGTCGAGTTATAACTTGCTGATGCAAGTTCAACATTTATAACTAAGCAGATTTGACAGTGTAGCAAAGAAAATATGCTCGTAACTGCTTTCATATTTTCCCTCCTATCCTATCAAATCTGCTCGGTTATAAATGTCAAACTTACGTTAGCGCGAGCTGTAACTTGGCTGCATCTACCAATCTATTTTTTTTCCGTGAATTCCTCAGACGAGGTGGCGATCGCGTCCAATGTCGCTCGCGAGATTGTAAACGCGCGGCTGCAGATCGGCCCCGAAAGACCACGGCGCGGCGCGGCGGCGCGGAACGGAGCTCGCGTTCGATTTCGTTGCACGGTTCGTTTTAGACGCATGAAATACCAGACGCGCTTTCGACATTCCGGACGCTTAGCGCCCGATTCCCGCGGCGGCCCTAAGCCGAGAAACGAGTCTTTCTCGCCCCCTTTCCCTCCAACCCACACGTCAATCCGCCCGCGTGCATATGATCTCTCTCTCTCTTTCCCTCTCTTTCCCCACCTCCCCCCTCTCTCTCTCTCTACCTCTCCCTTTCTTTCCCGTTACCTCGACTCGCGTACTATTATGGCTAATGAAAGTTACGCGGCTTTCCACCGTTGGAATGGTCTGGGGAAGGTGCGACCTGTATCCCTCTTTCCTTTTTCCCTTTCTTTTTTTTCTCTTTTTTGATAGGCAGGGGAACATATGTATATTGCGACATTAATCAATTCTTCCGTCACGGTCACCGGAAATCTATCTGCATACGGAAAAAAATGATGTATCAACAGCATTAATGCCCACTTCCACCAATCCCAGGTAGCAAACTGACGTTATTTGTCGTCATTTCGACGTCAAAATGACGTCTAATGTCGTCAAAATGACATATTTTGCTACCTGAGAAATAGATTAATTTTAATCTCAGTTTAACTTACTCTATATTTTCCTAATTCTTAGAACTAAAAAAGGATAAAGAGTAAATATTAAACCGCGAGATTAAAGTTAATCTACATTGGTGGAAATGGACGTAAGTCTAATTGAGAAAATAATTTTATCAATTCAACAATATTATTAACGGAACAAATACGTATAATCTTATTTTATTAAAATTGTTATTGAATTAACAAGATTATTTTCAACTGGACTTAATGCTATTGATACAACATCATTTTTTCCCCTGCATACATGTATATGTGTGTAAACGAGAGGTATTACTTCAACCGATGAGACACAACCGATGTCGATCGGTGCGGCGTCAGGTACACAGGACGAGACGCGCGCGCGCACGCACACACGCACGCACGCACCACCGTTGCTGCTGCCCGCTCTCGCGGAGGTTCCAGCACTTCCAGCACTTCCAGCCCGAGTGAAAGCCTCCCGAGCAACAGCATGCTCGTGGAGGAAACATGTGTGAGAGGCCCAGATTTTCGCCGCGGCTTTAGCACGAGCCAAAACGCGGGCCCGAGCGCGTGTTGTGCTGCGCGGGTCTCGTCGTATATAAACGATAAAAAGCTATATATATATATATATGTATATATAAATCTCTGGTCGGAATGGTCCAGGCACTCTACTAGGTGGATTCGCAATTATTTAAATATAGACAGCTAGATTTATCAGAAATATGCAATAATGAAAGTTAAAACGTTCAAGGCGTTCGCCAAAACGGAAATACATCAAGTTGATGCAAAAGATTCGTCACATCTGTCAAATCGAAGATTTCGAGGATATTTGCTGCCATGGACTTCAGTGTAGAGTCTTCTTTTTTCCATCTGGAATCAGATTGTCCAATCCCCTTTCCAAAGAACTTCGGTTCTCCGATTTTTTTTCTAATACAAAGCTGGACGAAAAAAGAACAAGTCTCTTGCATCAATCTAATTTTAGCGACCGCCGGTGTCCGTTGTCTTCCGATTTAGAGATATAAATCGACCATTCCGACGTCGAGACTGCAAGGAAGATGGTGAAGACGTTGGTGGAAAAAAAAAGATAAAAAATAAAAGGACAAAAGAGAGAACTTAATTGAAGAACTGCCTGTGCAGACACTAACCTTGCCGCGATGGCGCGGGAACAGTGCATTGTTTCTCTCTCTTTTTCGCTCTTTCTCTCTCTCTCGCTTTCTTTTTTTCTCTCTCTCTCGCTCTCTCGCTCTCTCTGTGTACTCGCACCGTCTCTGTGTGTTCACGAGAGAGCGCCGGCCCTTTGATAAGGGTGCTCGCGGATCTGACCCAGGTGCCTACGCTGCTTGGCGGCGGCCGCCGCTGCGCCTGTCGCCAACATACACACAGATGAGTATGGTCAGCAGGACCGTCACTTCCGGCGCACGATCACTTTTCGCCGCGCGCGGATCCGCAAGGGATCCGCGCCCGTCCGCCCGTCTCGGCCCGCTAAAAAAAATCTAGAATCCTGCCGCTATTATCAGTGCAAAAAACGACACACATAGGGGAGGGGCAGGAACCCGTGGCACAAAGAAATCGGGGTAGTTCCCCGACATTCATCAATAGTTTACCTGGACAAATACAGATAGTACGATTTTGCTGAAGTATCTCAAAATTTAGCCATCAAAAGTAATTATGTAGGACGCTTAAGCATGATGATGATACCGCAAAAAGTTTTGATATTTTAGCAACTATTTTGGGGCATCCTACATAATTAATTTTGATGGTCCAACAAAATTATTTTCAAATCTGTATCTGGTCAAATTTTTAAACATTTCAGCAAAACTATTCTTTCCGTGTACGAATTTACGCTATTAATTTTAGTAATTTATGATATACTTGCGGAGAAGAGTCCCTTTTTCTCTGTGCAACGGGTTCCGGCGACGACGCTGCTACGACGCTAACGGGACGGAAGCGGGTTCCCTCGACTCCGCCGAACGCGGAAGAAGCCACCCCCTTCCGACCGATTCGTGGCGGCGTCGACGGGGGTTAATGCTGATCGTTGCCTCCAGCCTACGACCGACGCGCGAGCTCACGATCGTCGACGCGATCGCCCTTCACCGGGGCTCTAAACGCGGACGACGCGGAAGACTACTAAATGCCTGGAACACGCGTGAAAATACTGCGAATACGTAAAAATACTGCGGAAATACGGTAACGCGCGACACCCGCCAACGCTCCTTTACGCCGTAAGGATGGCCTTTCTTTCCTTACCCTCGGTTCGAGTATCGCGACCGTGGAATATGTGAAGACACGTCGCTGCTTTAATCCGAGACGATTGCTGCTCGAATAACGCTGAGATATCTTTGAGTAACGAGATTTGGAGGTGTCGTACTCTAACTCAAGCTTTGTTATTAAATAATAAGATAATTTCTAAGGCTCACAGAGATTCAAAATCAAAGAGACACAATTAGGGGCGTAATGAGCCAGGCTAGGTATTAATGCCAATAAGAATTTCAATAGAGCAGATACAATGACCGAATTTTATTTAATGCTACCAAATTAAAATCCAACATAATTTTGACAAACGTCCGTTTGTAATTTGGCAGCATTAAATTAAATTCTGTCATTGTATCTGCTCGATTGAAATTCTTATTGGAATTAATACCTAGCCTGGCTCATTATACCCCTAATTTTGTCTCTTTGATTTCAAGCTTCATTTCCTCACGAAGACATGACTTCAAGGACGCGTAATCCAGTTACCGATTTCGCATCGTTTATTGGTATCCACCTGTTGCATCATCTCGAAGTACCTCGGGATCTCCTTACTCAAAGATAACTCAGGTAGAGCAGCGATTCGCGTGACACTTTCGACACGCGATCGCGTCTCGCGTGCTCGTTCCGTGCTCTCGTAGGCTCGCGCTCGGTCGTACTCTTTAGGCTTGTAGCGGGGCAAGTTTGCCTATACCAGAACACTCTGTAAGAATACTGTAAATCGTCAGTGAAATCGTGCGTCCCTGAAACTCCATGATTAAAAACAACCCTCGCCTTCCCGCGGGAAGCGAGGGACGCGACTTCGTCGGAGAGACACACATACATACTTACTTACATATTACCTATTGAACAAGTTTACCACATAGATATGACACCTCCGTTTTCGCTCTGTATCTAGGTACATCGGAGAGATTTTTTGCGCGTGTATATATATAAAACTCGTTAAATATAGACTTGAGAAAAGCTACCGTTGACACCGGGCCTCCTCCCGCTCTTTCGCGCGCGGTTCAACGTCGCACTTTTGATTTTTGTCAGTGAAATCAGGTAAAGTCTTTGTCATGTAAGCTAAAAATGTATCCGACCATTCTATACTCGTTCCTAACAACAATGAGTATTGCGATTACATCTACCCGTTGCTTCGGCCCTCAACCTCGTATAAATATATCTATGTATATAAACGGCTAAATCTTTATAAAAATAAAATTAAATAAACGTATAAAATAATATATAATATATAGCTCGTACGATAATGATATATATATGTGTGCGCGTGTCTGTGTATATATATTTATATACGATTTGCATATTTAAATATTTAAATATTACTTAAAGACTATGCCATCAAAAAGAGTATTGCGTGTCTATAAAATAATCCGTATAAATACGTGTGCTAAAGTCATATCATTCGATTCTCCTTTGTTTGCTCTTCTGCGAGGGGGGCGTGAACGCGCGATAAGTAAACAAAAAAAGAGAAGAAGTTACTTTTTCAATGCATAGTCTTATCCGTATCGTCCGGATTCGCTACAAGTAAACGCTAGAACCATCAGTCCTCAAAATATTGTTTGGTCCCTGGGTAATATTCTCCCTCCACCTATATATTGCCTGTCTAAAAGAAAAGAGAATCCTACGTACACATTATATTATAGGCTACCTATCACCAGCCATCGTATGGCGTGTCGCGCGACAGATCCAATTTGTGTTCATTACCAATGAATCCTCCGCTAAATTGCTCGCTAATCCGATTGCTATCGTGCGATCGACGGCAATCACCTCGACCGATTCGTTTCGAGCTGTGAAAACTCAATGATTACGTCTTCTCGCGTGAGGAGAGAAGGGAAGAAAAAAGGTAAAACTGCCTTGGAAGTCTCACAATCGAGTACTCGCTTCTCCGTTCCCGTTTCTATCTTTTTCTTCTTTTCAGATGACTATCGCTGCACTAGGCGATTCGCGTAATTACTTCGCTAGAGTCGTCAAAGAGTTACGTAATTAGAGGTACGGTTTTCACCCGGATGAGGCGGGAGCGAGAGAGAAGACAAAAGGGAAAAGTATATTATGAGTAGACGTGGAGTGAGTTCGTCTCGTGGGAGAGGTGGACGGATCGGAGTTATTAGTTGTTTAGTCGCGTGTTAGGTCAACCCGAGGGATTCGATTGGGATTCTAGTGGCACTTCGTAGTTGCAATCGTCGTTAAAAGTGTAATTCAAGTCAAGCGTGACAAAGAACGCGTACGACGAAAAAAGGAGAAGAAAATAAGTAAACGCGGACTAAAGTTCGATTGATGTACCATCACCATTCTGTCGATAGACTATCGATTGAAACGGTTGATTGTTCTCTTTAGCAAGGAGAAGAAACGTCCCTGACGACGCTACACATATTTCTTCCCGTCGTCGAAGCTACCAAAATCGAACTCTACGGTAAGCATTAAAAAAGAAAATCTATATTATGCAACATCAGTAACCGTCTATTTTAATAAATATGTAATATATCCTCTGTGAAATCTACATACCTACGAACGTACATACGTGCGTACACACGTACATATATCTGTAAAAATAGCTACAACAAGAATGGCCTTTGATTACTGCATTGAGTAATGCGCGACAGCGCGTTACGGATCTCTCATCCGACCGTAAGAAAAAAATCCAACGTGAGATGTATGCACATGTACATGTATATATATCTATATATATATAAAGGGTGTACCGTATCGAGCATTCCCTTACGGCTTAAATACGTTAAAAGACGCGCGAATGCGCGAGCATTCACCGGGTAACTGGATGCCTTTGTATCGGGGGAAGAAAGACGCGTCGATCTTCCGTGTATCGCGACGAAGAATACGCGCCCGGGTCTCTACACATCCCGGACAACAATCTATCTCGCCGGGCACGGCTTTTAAACAGGCCCGGGATCAAGCGTCGCGTGCGTCAGTGAGTCAGTAACTCGTACCACTCGACGGGAAGTACTTTGGATACTGGTGAGGAAGACTGGACGGGATTTCTCGCGTATCCGAAATATCTCGACGTGTTTCTTTCTCTTTCTTCTTTCTTTTCTCGGAGACGAGACTCCGCGGAATTGTCCTGGCTAACGGTTCGCGACCGAGTTTAATGCGATCGTCTCCTCCGCTGGATCCCCGCGATCTCCTTGGACTACGTCTACGTCGCACGGTACGA
>NJRL01000327.1:17763-28699 GCA_003063815.1 Aphaenogaster rudis | reverse complement strand
ATTGCTGTTATGTGACTGCGTGCACCAAACTCCGTTTGTGACGTCACCAGCTGTTGCAAGCTCACATACACTTACTCTACACACTCACGGATCAGCTGCTAGGTACACAAGATGGCGGACAGAAGTCATGGTGGGGGTAAATGGCGCTTCTCTTACTATAGGACTCTAGTGTAGCCAGTTCAAGAACAGAAAATAAACAGATATATGTTGTGGGTTGTGGGTCCAAATTTTATCTTGGCGATACGTTTCTGTCTGCCTTTAGGAACGCCAGAAGTTGCCGCACGGAAGATATCAGCCATATTGTTAAGACCTACGCAACAGCTTCCATGAAAACTGCGCATTTCCCTCCGCGATCGTGAATGTGTCACATAACCAACGTCACTGATCCCGACCGATAATGTTTATAAATACTGGGATTTGACATATGTTACACGAACCAGCGACATCTTAATCGGAGTATCGCGAGAAGCTTTCAACCTCCGGTGATGCGCTCGCGATGCACTTGGAAGCTATGCCGTTAATGTGATAGATCGTCACCAAAGAAAATCGGACGTCGAAAAAAAAATGACAACTGGCCAGAGTGGACACGATCATTCTCTCGCTATCAGACAGGAAATACAACGTTTCGAGAGCGTTCACCCGTCGATATACGCCATTTACGATCTAATAGAGCTCGTGCCGGATGCGCACATCGCTAAGCAAATTCGCGAGCACGTCGTGGCGATAGAGGGTATACTAATTTTATCCTACATTTCTCGGTAGAGGATCTTTACTGTAGCTGCAATATTTACGTGTAATAACAATAAGATACATTTTGTATGATTGAATATCTATATACAATGCTGTTACACGTTCTACTATCGATTGCATTATATGTAGTAATGTAAATTTATATTCATTTAGATTCCTTCGTTAACAGTCATGAATGGACAATATTTACATATAATAATAATGATACATCTTGTATGATTAAATATCTATATACAATGCTGTTATACGTTCTACTATCGATTGCATTATATGTAGTAATGTAAATTCATATTCATTTAGATTCCTTCGTTAACAGCCATAAATGGACAATATTTACATATAATAATAATAATAAGATACATCTTGTATTATTAAATATCTATATAGACTGCTGTTATACGTTCTACTATCAATTGCATTATATATAATAATGAAAATTCACATTTATTTAGATTCCTTCGTTAACAGCCATGAATCGACAATATTTATGTATAATAATAACAATAAGATACATCTTGTATGATTAAATATCTATATACAATGCTGTTATGTGTTCTACTATGATTGCATTATATGTAATAATGTAAATTTATATTCATTTAGATTCCTTCGTTAATAGTCATGAATGGACTTTGGCAAGAGATGTTCCCGAGTTGCATTTGGGGATCATCGGTTCCTCAGACTCGGGAAAGTCGGCTCTCGTTCACAGGTATCTTACTGGCTCCTTCATGCATGAGGAATCGCCGGAAGGTGGTCGCTTTAAAAAGGAAATCTTCATAAATGATCAGAGTTATCTTCTCTTGATCAGAGATGAGGGTAGTGTGCCAGAGGCTCAAGTAAGCAACAGAACCTCTTTGTTTCATATACTCTGTCATTCGCCAATGCTCGCTTATTGTTATATTAGCAGTTTAAATGATAAGAAACATATCTGTTTTAGTTTTCAGCTTGGATAGATGCTTTATTACTTGTATTCAGCTTAGAAAATGAAGAGAGTTTCTCTATAGTTTGCAGTTTTTACAATAGAATGTGTTCTTTCCGGAATATGTCAGAAGTACCAAAAATACTTGTAGGTGTACAAGGTATGTATGTATGTATGTTGCAGACATCACAATTATTACAAATAACACTTTGTAGACCTCTTTTTTTATTGACTTATGTGTTATTCCTTGTATTCATCATTTTTCTGAGCGCTTTATTAATTCTGTAGATTCGATTAACGACAGCAATCCTCGTGTCATAAAAGATGTCAGACCACGGAAACTGGCTTGTGATTTAAGATGCCCTTATTATGAAACATGTGCTATTTATGGTTTAAATGTTGAAAGAGTATTTCAAGATGGTAAGGATGTTCATGCGAGAAAATGAATCGATACGTGTTACAAGTTGAAACATAATAGTTATTTCTTCAAACTAGCTATAATACACTGTACTAACAGTAGAAAAATTTCAGTGTGTCAAAAGATCATACAGAACGTATCGAAAAATTTTTCTTGTGATGTGTGCCAACATGCTACGGACAATGATGTTAAATTTGCAGTTCCCACTATTACTAAAAACATGCAACATCATAACAAAGACACGGAGACCACGAATTCATTGAAAGTAAACGTAAGTCGGTTTATCTGCTATGTCTTGGAACCAAAATTAAAAATTGTACGAGGTTATTAAAATATAATTTCTCGACAGATTTCAGAAAAAGACGATGATTGTCGATCCATTCATAATAGTTCTATGACAAACGATTCGTCATTGCTGAACGATAATTTTCATAATGTGCAAAATCAACATGGAGAACTGCGTTCGTCAATCTTGACACCAACCACTATCAGGTTGGATATAATATACTTTTTATAAATATTTTTTCCTATATTTTAATATTGATATTATTGTAATATTTTATTGTTTCTCAGGAAATTTAGAAGAAAATCGAATATATTTACACCTTCTAAAAAGGAGAAATACATGGGCGAAATGGGTGTTGGTAGAGAAATACCAGTGAAACAAGGTTATTTGTTTAAACGAAGCAGCAAGTCGTTGAAGGAATGGAAGAAGAAATACGTGACATTATTAGAGGACGGTCGTTTGACGTATCATTCGAGCTTACATGTAATTATCAGTTATATAATAGTTGTGTACTCTGTCGTTTTGCGCACTTATGCGATATGTTTATTACAAAAAGACATTTTCAGGATTATATGAACGATGCTAATGGCAAAGAAATACTTTTGCAATATGTTACTGTAAAGGTACCTGGCAAAACACCAAAAGGTTCCAAATCATACAATGCGCAAGGTATTGCACTTTGCATTCCATACACACTTAACGGTTTTATTAAATCTCTCTTTCTCTCTCTTTATCATTTTTAACATACATATACATTTTCTTTTTTCCAGAAGACAGTTTCGAATTTTCTATCATCTCCTTGGAGAACAAAACTTGGCATTTTGAGGCAAACAATGCCGAAGAGAGGGATAGCTGGATTACCGCGATAGAGCAGCAGATACTATCGAGCTTGCAGAATAGCGATGGTGACAAGAAAAATGAAACTGATGCTTTCAAGATGCACTGCATAAAGAATAAAGTTTCGGGGAATGACGCATGTGTCGACTGCGGTGCACCGAGTGAGTGGATTTTTTAAAATTAATTACTGCGCAATTAATGACTTTTGTACACATCTCCATGATTACAAATCTTTATTTTAGATCCCGATTGGGCCAGCCTTAATCTGGGCGTTTTGATGTGCATTGAATGTTCCGGTATTCACAGAAATTTAGGTTCACACATATCTAAGGTACGGTCCTTGGATTTGGATGACTGGTCGTAAGTATGATACAAAGTTTCACACACAGTACTGATATGCGTTATCATTATATTTATATTCATCCTCTGTTTCTTTACTTAATGATATATCTTTAACGACGGCTTTAGCGCAGGTCACCTAAGCGTCATGCTGGCCCTTGGCAACGATATAGCCAACAGTATTTGGGAGTATTGTTTAAACGGAAAGCAAAAGCCCGTCTCGGATTCGTCTAGGGAGGAGAAGGAGCAGTGGATCAGATGGAAGTACGAAGACAAACTCTTCCTGCCGCCGATCAATCCGAACATCTCTTTAGGAAAATTGCTTATTGATTCGGTTTGCCGGTAAAGTATCTCGTAGCCGAACGCGAATGTTAATTAAGTATGGCTATATTCTCGCGATCTTACTATCTTCGAATATACAGGGGAGACATGAGAGCGTTTACGTTATGTTTGGCCCGCTGTAATTACGAGGACATCAATATTTCGGTCAGCACGGAAGATCTGCGAACGCCGTTACATCTGGCCTGCGCAACCGGAAATTTGGCAATGGCGCAACTTTTAATATGGGTTCGTGTTTCTTTTCTATTTATGTCTAAAATGTATTCCTTTATTACCCTGTGCTATAACGCTATATCATCGCAAACTTTGCAGCATAAAGCGAATCCGCAGAATCTGGATCACGAAGGACGGACGTGCATGTCGTACGTGCGAGCTCTGGAAAGAACGCTCGATAATTCGTCCGACTCTATGGAAATGCAGAAATTACTCGAAGTACTGGAACAAGCCAGTGTCTCCGGGATGGATGACGTAGACACATCTCAGTATTAAAGTGCAAAAAAAGATATGCCTTAATCACCCTGCCTGCATTTTCTGTAATGAAATACGTTGTTGATACTGTGTACTTACCATGCAAAACCAATGCTTTATTCAGTGACTCACGAGAAAGAAAAGCTTTTAAATAATATTTGTCCTAGACAACCGCGAAAATACATTGAAGGCAATTGGATTACAATAACGATCAATTCGTAGCATTAATTTTATATCCTGTAAAAAGTTTTTATCGCGTGTGACGAACTCATTTTAATATCGATTACGAAATTCAATCTCGAATTGAATGAGGAATTTTAAATACAATATATACTTTTGTACATTAAAAATAATCCTTTAAAAGAAATATATGTATACTTCGCAATACAGTAATTTAATAAGATTTGTGTCAATCACGGAGAATGACTAATAGCATGCTCGAGTGTATATTGTCAATGACTGAGAGTACAAACACTCATAAATGTAGTTATATTTATACATCTAATACATGTAATTGTATTTGAAGATTTATGAGATTGCTTTTATAACTTTTATTTTATTAATTATTAATTAAACATTCAATTACATCACGCCATGTCCCGTTTATTCAAAATTGCACCAATTCTGAAATTTTAATTCGTTTCTTAAAGTCAAGAGCGTTGCGTTTCATAGTTTCCTATATTTTGCCGATGACGATATTGCGCTTATACCGTAAACTATTTCTTCTTGTACATCTCCATCGTCTGAAGAAAAAAACAAATGGAAAAAAATTAATAAACGAATTCAGTCTTATTGTACAAATTTCATATTTTATCGATATTTGAGTCTGTTATTTGATTTACCAGTAGGATATATATTTGTTGGAAAAATGGGTATTTTATTATAATAGGTGGTAGTCGTTAGCATCGACGCGGCAGAATGAGACGAAACAGAAGCTCTCCATACAGAGGGATTCCTGAAATATGATAGATATGCAGTGTGTTTTTCTAGCATTTATTATAATTTTGTATTATTACACATGCAAATAAATTTGTTTTGAAAATTTTTAAATCAATGATACTATTATGGCGTTAAATTTTACGTACATCTTGTTTAATTCGTTAGCTAATGCGTTGGGTAGAGGCACCGTCATGGTGAAAGTTCGGCTGCAAAGCTCAGTATAATGCTGTAAGGGAGACTGTGCAGAAACGAACTCTTTGTAAGCATAAGCAAATAGACTTTGCAAATTTTCAACTGGACATTCCAGATGTCCTTCAATAAGTAGCATACATTCCAAACAGATGTGAATTTGCGCTAACGTAACCAACTTATTCCTGCAAGTAATTAATAAAGTCGCAGTTAATATCAATTGTGCCTGATCTGTTCAATTTACAGAATGTTTCCCGTATTCGTATCACCTATAATTCTCTGTGTTGAAGATTCCGGAAGATATATCATCTAGTTTTTGTCGAATATCACGTAGATCGACAAATCGCGCTCCTCTCAGAATATACAAATAATCTCGAATAAGCTTCTCAAATCCCATATCTACGACAAATTCTAACGGTACACTTCCCACTAATAAATGGGATATTGTTTCTTGATGATGCAGATTGGAAATACATTTTGCAAATCTCGTTGAATTTGTATCGTTGATCTAACAAACGTGTCAAAATATGCTTATGTACAAATTCCTCGATTTTTTAAAATTATGACTGAGGTGAGAAATTTTAAAATTATGAAGTTAGATAAAAAAATATATTTCATTAATTACCTGTGGTGTAAACTTATGCTCGAGAATTTCCTTCAAAATTGTTTCAACATAGTTTATCATTTGTGGAAATGCTGAAGCCTCTTTGCATGTTTAAAAAAATACAATTAGTCTATGTAATATATATATAATAAGCAATATGCTTGAAGAAATTTTTCACTCACTTATAAGTATTTCCCATAAGAGATCGGTAAAATCTATATCATGTCTGAGAAAAACACTTTGTACACGTTCCTGCAGCTTCGCGTCAATCTCAGCATTCTCCTTGTTGACATGATTGCTTTTCTTAACATTGCTGTTATCAGACTTTCGAAAACTGAAATCTCCATTCAGCAGAAGATTTAATTTTTCGGTTATGCTATCGTGTTCCTGAAATATTGCCGCATATAGTTTAAAATATGAAAAACAATATTAAATGTTTTATGGACATATATAGAAATTTGTCTACCTCTGAATATGACGTTGTAAATTTTATCGAATTTTGCAGCCCAATATTTTTCTTACACTCATCTATCGCTGATAAATATTGGATTAATAAAAGTAACTGACCTCTCAATTCTTTTAATGGACTATCCTTCCATCCGGCGTTTATTTGAGCTATCTACAAAAATATTTACGCAGATACAAGAATACATATATTTTCAGCCTTTTATGCTTACATACCAAAGAATTTTTCGACAGCCTTGAATCCAAGCTACCTGAATGCATTTCGACATTAACGCTTCCTTCAAAATCACTTTTGACACTCTTATCCCAATCGATCGTTTCTTGTTTTATTCCAAACAAGTCAATAGCACTGAACATAGATATTTTAATCTGCACATATTGAAAATTAATTAATTCTCCCACATTAAAACGATTAAACCTTTATATATTACGTACATTGTGTTCTTGTGCAAATGATTGTTTAAGATGTTCCAGTACAATTTTATGATGTTCGTTTCTTACTACAGCCAAACTTGTCGTACCAGTAGAAACAGCTTCCAGTGTGGTGAACCAATCTTGGGAGACGACGGCGCCGATGAGCCTGCTCTGCTTAGGATCTTTCCCATCGCAGATAGCTAATATTGGCAAAGTGTTAGTATCAAGATATTCCAGACATGCATTCAGTGCGTTACTAGAAAAAAAAAGTATCTCGTTGGACATTAGAAACATCTTTTGACGATCCTAATGAATATTAGAACATCCTATTGGATATTAGAGATATTTCTTAATAATCTTATTGACTCTGCACGCACCATGCATCCGTTCTGCTCAGTGGCAAATACGACTCCTCTTCTTTCCGCCAATTCTGTCTCATTATGACAACGGTGTCATCAAATTCGCAGTTGCCAAACGAATACTCCAAAGGTGAACCGCTGACATCGTGTCCTAAAAAATATTTCAGACTTTATATATTTCCAATGAAGAGCAAGTAAATTTTAGAGTTATAACATATTTAAAAAATTTAAACACGCGTTTTATTACTTGGCGAATACTCGTCCAAGGTTTCGTTCTTTTCATAGTCCGAGAAATGCCGCATGCCAGGTACCTGAGGACAGAGCGTTGTCATTACTCAAGAGTGAGAGAAAAGCGATGTTGCACTCACATTTTTGTGAAGAATGATATACGGATTATCCTTGAGGTCGGGAAATAATTCATCCACGTATGACAATCTAACTTTGCTGGCTCGAACGTGCGGCCGCAAGATATCATTCAAATGTTCCATTTTATCGGAGCGAACGGTTCGATTTGAATTAAATGGTATCAAAGATGGCGCGTTCGCAAAGTCATCGATGAAATTCGATATATAGAGTCGAAGTGGTTAAATAAAGTTGCCCCAAATCGCATAAACTGCCGCCATCTTGAGTTCTAAAGGCGCTTAAATTGGAATACTGGGTGGATTCCGTAAAGCGCATATGCGCGCATTTTTCTATAGTAAATGTTACGTATGCTATAGATAAGCTTCGACATTTTTAATCACTCTTTTCAGATTTGTAATAAGTATTAATATAAAAATGATTGTAGATAAACTTGCTCTAGTAAATAAAGCAGTTTGAAAGCTATGCAAAGAGATGGATTCAGTTTGTAGGACTTTTGAAAATAAAATAGCTTAGTTTAAAAAGGAAAAGTTTTAAGGAAAAATTGTATTATTTTTATATTTTACAATTATTGTTTTTGTATACATATATATTTATTTGTGGCACGACACAATGCATATTTCCGACACCGTATTTCTATGAAACATTATCTTAAGATTCCCAAGCCACTCTCACGTTTTTCATGTTTAATAATTTCTTGTTATTAGAACACAATTAGTCCTGTGCAGAACTACTATATCTATTTGATTTATGTATAAAGACTAAGAATGTCATTACGAAAGACAATTAACATACAATCTATGATGTTTATCAGATACATGATTCATTAAAATAATTAATTGTATACCAAATTTAACGTCATCATATATTCGTCTTGAAGATAAAATTAAAAGATAAACGCAAAATCACAAAGCAATATAGAAAAAAGTCTAAATGATTTACATTTTTTCAATATTTAGATCTTTTTACAGCAAGCTTGGTGTTTCTGGATTCGATCAGGCAGGAAAGTTCTTTTGCATTTTTTGCAAGGAATTAATTGCGCAGTGTGCTTTTCCCAATCAACTTTTTCTTCTTTAATATCTGAAACCCATTATATATATATATAATTTATAAAATAATTTTAGAATCATATTTAAAAGTACACTGTATGTTCAAACCCATCATAATTTCTCTTTAATAAATCCTTAATATTATAAAAAAATTTGATAAGTTATTTCATATTATAATTTGTTGATTCTTTTTTAATTATAAGCAACTTGATATTAGATCAATTTGAGAAACTATACCTTAAAGTTACGACTCTAATTAGAATAAAATATTCTAGTTTATTTTTTTATTAATTGATTCTTAATCATTAGCACATTTAAAAAGATATAATAATAAGTAATAATTAATAAAATTGGAAAGAGTCCACAAAAGAATGACAGACTGAAAAACTCTAAATTTACGTTAAAAGTACTGTCTTATAAACAATGCAATTTTTCATTAATTTAATTAAAAACATTAATATACCTTGAATTTTAGGAGATATAATCACTACTTCTTCATTTATTTCAGAATACGACTGAGGTAGAGGTTGAATTGCATTCTCGACTTCTGGTTTCTTTTGCTTCTTACTGTTTGGTGGTGTTCGTGATAATTGATGTCTCGGTTTCATTGGATCAAATGTTACCTATATATATATATATATATATAGAATTAAGTAAAAATATTTATAGATTAACTTTGTTAAGCGAAAAAGAAGATACAACATATTAAAACTATATAAGATATACGTAATTATGTTTAATAGAAATCTTTTCTTTGATATCTTTTATATTTAATGATTTTTTAAAATATCTAGAAATTTAGAATAACACTTTGAGTCCAAAAAGTTATTTGATATCATTTTTTCATGATCATAAAAATACTGTTTTTGTACAAAGCATTATTAATTTATGTAAATAATTTCTGTATCATCTGTTTTCATATCTATTCATTTCTATCTACCTTTTCCATTGATTCTTGCTGCTCCTTATCATTCTCTTCTTTCTTTTCCTGTTTTTTCTTCCTGAGTCCCACATTATTGATATTGTGTGAATCTGTTTTCGAGTTTTTGATAATTGTGTCCTCATTAAAACTAAAATGGATATCACTAAACTGACTTTCTTGAAGATCTTTGTAACTTTTATTCATATCTGGACTAAATAAGCTCTTATTGTTTGTAGTTCTTTCTGTAACATCATTTTTCTTCTTGCTTTGCTTCTTAGGAGTTTCCATATCAGTTCTATAAACATTTTCTTTATTTTCTTGATTATATTCCAAGCTCTATAAAATATCAATAAACGTTTTTCAAGTTGCTACACATATAATAATGATATTTCAGATAATAGCAAATACCTGATTTTGACACATTTTATCATCACATTTACACAATGGACTACATTTGTAATTCTTCTTCACACAACCACAAATTCGTGACGAGCAATTTCCTCTACAGCCACAAGATTTTTCAGTGTTAATTTTTGAAGTTGCCTGTGGAGCGAGATAAACGGGTTTATGACGTACAACGTCATCAGGACTGTTAGAGGTTCTCGTGTATTTTCTTAGAACATTATTTTCAAGTTGCAGCACTCTCACTTGCTCCTCCAATTTGGCAACTTCTATAAAACCATCAAAATTCTCGGTCTGTGTACTTATGTTTCTTGAGCTGTTACAAAGTTAAATTTCTTCTGTTATAATCATCATGATAAAAAATAGTAATATAGAATATAACGATAATTAACTATTGTAATACCGGTCGTGTCTCCTAGTACGAACAAAACAGACGTGCGATTTCGGGTGAACCTGTTTCTCGCTTACCTGGGCACCGAATTTGTAGCTCTTGGTTTCGTTCTTTTCATTTTCACACGTACGGTACGGTACGGAAAGCACCAAAACACGACACTCAACAACTGTCGACGATGTCACGGTAACGGATTCAAACGGATTCGGCGGTTTTCCTTTAGGCTCAGTCCACAATGGCCCCGTTCCGATATACTGCCTGTACTAAAAATCTATAGTTTACGTTACGTATAACCATCGGGTGCTTTCCAATTGCTTAACACATTTTGACACAAACGTACACAGGAATGCACAAAGTGTAGCGTTGTGTATGACTCAATTGGAACAGAATGGGTGCTTTCCAATTGCTTAACACATTTTGACACAAACGTACACAGGAATGCACAAAGTGTAGCGTTGTGTATGACTCAATTGGAACAGAATGTGT
>NJRL01000326.1:284838-297046 GCA_003063815.1 Aphaenogaster rudis | reverse complement strand
AACTACGATTTTCTTATTCACTTCCTCCGGACACTTTTCAGTCTGTTATTCCGCTTCCATATATATATGTTCTAAGGTTTAGGCCTTCAGACTCACAATCAACAGTGTCACTAAACCAGAGGAAGAAGAAGAGATTGAATGACATCACGCTGATCATCAGTAACCGACACTACCAAATTAAAAAATGCATACATTTTGTAAAAAGTAACAATCATCATTCTGTAAACGTAATGTAATCTGGATCTGAATTGATTGGAATGATTGAATAGTAAAAGTTTCACGCCGGCGTAGACAGAGTGGCAAATTAAGTCCGACATTCAACGTGTTAATTAATTCTCGTGAGACGACTTGCATCACATATTGCTCGATATTGCAATATTCCACGTTAGATAACCAACGAGAATGGCTGTCGCTATTGGTGAGCTATTTTATTTTTAACAACGTTTTTTTGTGTTTGTTGCAAAATGATTTTTCGAAAACTTTCGTACAATGGGCGAGAATAAAAGTAAAGCTTCGATGATATTTAACATGTTAAAACAGATTAATCGTGTTAAAACGATAACATCAATGTGCATGTTTCGGTTATGTTGCAGATTCTGTGATATATCTGTTTTTCGTGGCGATTCTTTGGGGAGTAACTAATCCTTTTATGAAGAAAGGTGCGCAAGGTTTGGAGGATGTAAAAGCCACGTCCTTTTACAGGCAATTTGTTAAGGAGCTTGTGTTTCTAGTCACCAACCTGAAGGTTCGTTACATTTCTATATAGATTTTAATAAATTACTTTTACTTTATAAGAATATAATAGTATATAATTTATTTCATTTCTTTATAGTACCTCCTGCCGTTTCTCCTTAATCAGTGTGGTTCGGTATTGTACTTCCTGACCTTGCAGAGCACCGACCTGTCGCTGGCTGTACCAGTTTCAAATTCCCTTACCTTCATAGTCACTGCAATCACAGGCTGGTTCCTGGGCGAAGAAAAGGTGCATAGAAGTAAGTACATGCGAGATTATTTTCATATCGCTGTAGAAAAATGAACTGGTTGCTTTACAATCTGCTTTACTTTTTAGATACCTATCTGGGAATGATACTTATACTATGTGGAACCACCTTGTGTTGTTGGGACAAACTGAATAAAATCGTGGAATTGTGACTTGTACACTTAAGGCTGGAGTCCCATGGCACGTATTTTCCGCGTAACGCGTAACCGCGTAATCAATCAGAAATTTAATTCCGCGTAACAGAAAACACACAAGGCTTCTGATTGGTTACGCGGTTATACAGAAAATAGGTGTCATGGGACGCCAGCCTAAGAGAACAATCATTAAGCACGCATCGCTACCCTTTCTTTTCCTGTTCATCTGCCGATTAATCCACACCCATCCTGTGTAACGTGAGTACCACAATGATTAACACACACGAAATACTAACAAAGCAAAGTCACGATATGTTTTATTTTGCTTCCTAATATTATATAAAACATTTAATATTAATATATTTTATTATTAATGGTGTGCTAGTTTACGTCATTGCGTTTATTGATCTTGTTAAGAGATATTACTCGCTCTCGGTTTTTGCATTTAACGCATCTTACCCTTAAAATGAGGAATAATGTCTGTGTTAATAGGTAATAGGTTTTATTCGTAATTCCGTACAATATCGTCAATATATATTCATGATATTTACATGCATATCGTTTAATGATCCATATGTACACACACACGTAGATAGCACCGGGTAAGAATGAAATAGTAATTATGGTGCAAGATGACTATGTCGCCGTAATTAATTTGTTTCTTTGTCCACACGCAAAAGCGTATCACAGTACAACAGATAATGTCTAGCATCGCGCATTTTATTGCTCTACACTGTTATCAAAAGTGGCGAAAGTGTTTCTCGACCCATGTCGAACGTGGAAATTTCGCAACAGTGTATGTGTAATCTGTGATCCATGAATGTACAGAGACAAGAGTTATATTTATATGAAAACACATAGGTCCTAGTAAAAATAGATTAAAAATTATGATTATTAACACAAGTATTTATATACAATAAGCATGCAAAGATGAGATTGATCTATGCATTGGGAAACATTTAGTAGATATCGCTAAACGCAACTGCCCGTTTTATAAGTCGAGATAAAATTTAGAAAATATTTTTTCCTTGAATTTCTTTATCACGCTAGCGTTTATCGTATAGAAAGGTATTGCTCGTTACAAAATATGTATTCGGGAATTTTGATTCATCAACGAAGAGTGTATATACTATAGGAATGTAGAAAAATGACGATGGCACTTTGATTCACGGTAGAATAAAGTGACGTGTTAATTTTTCATGAAATGCGCAACGCATATGGATTTAGTTACATGAAAGTATGAAAAATCAAATGATAAAAGCACTTTTTGTTGAGTCCCGAAGGAGAAACAAAAGTTAATACACGATGAAATGTTAATTCACGGTATATGCGAATATATTATAAACGCATTCTCATCATTCGCAGCAAATTTAATCCGTTAAATTTGGCAGAGAGAAGGCTATTTAAAATAATGCAACATATTCGATATATTGAGAAGGTTCTCATTTTAGAATACATTTCATATTCATATTTCATATTTAATATTATACTTCTCAGGAGTTTACATTTGACCATATCCTTTTGTAATCTTCTTTGTTACAAAGAACGTTATTTATTTAATGCGCGAAGAGTATAACAATATTATTTTGACGAGTAACTGAGGTTCGAAGCTTCTTCGCGTGTGCCTATGTATATTTGGATAATTGTTTTATTCTGTTACGTATAGATGTATATATCTATTTATGCGGGGATTAAAACTTTGTGTCTTGGGTAGCACAGAATTTTCATAAATTCGCGAAATCGATCAACGTGTTGACAGCAATTAATTTACACGTCGTTGCCGCAATCATATGCTACTCTGTTAAAAAAAAAATTAAAAACCCGCGCGATCGCGATCGACGCTCGCGCGACGTGTATGTTAAAAGGTGTATGAAAACGGTGTATATTATCGATAAGTCGCGTCGTTATTAATCAGCGTGCGCCGGATATCGGCGCCTATTAATCGCCTACGAAATTACGAATTACACTTATGAAACTCGAGACTAGCATTGATCAATGGCCGCCGAATTCAGGCGCGGGACTTCTTGCTCTTCAGCTTGAACCATCCCGCGCTCTTGTTCGGGTCGCGGGGCACGGACGTGGATCTGTTCAACTCCGTCTTGGAGCCAATGCCTCGCGATTTGGTGGCCAGCGATTCCGTGGAAACGGTTCTGTCCACTTTCTGCTTGTCCTTTGATTTTAGCGTGCTGCGATTGATCGTACCTGCAACGATATACGCGAATGTTTTCGTTTTTTAAATAATTTAGGGACAGCACACTGCCGTAAATTAGCGCTAATTCAAAGTAAACAAAAATTTTTTTTTTATATTATAGATAAGAGCATAAACTAGAGAGAAATAGCAAGAGAAATACAAATATAACATAGTGTTAATTCAGATTGTTTGCGCGATTCAACTCTTCTTAATTAAACCTTAAATTAAATAAAGTGATCTCTAATTGACTTTCTTGAACTCCAGAAAATGAAAATTCAATTTTAAAAAAATTTATCTTGAAATTTAATAAAACTGTTTGAAATTAATTGAATTGTAAAAAATATTCCATTCTTATTAAAAGATACAATCTTATTACTGAAGTATTTACTCTGAAGTACTTACTCACTACTAAATTCTTCACGAATTTTTATTAGTAAAAATTAAGTAGAAAAAAAGGAAAGAGATACGTTGTTACGCGTAGATGCTTACTAATTCATTTTATTTAAGAGATTTTACTCATTTTATTTAACGGGGCATTTAATTATTTTGCTCAAGAGCATTTACTTGTCTTAGATAGATTATCCTTGCTTCGCCGAGCTTCCTTTCCTCGGCGGCTGAGGGTTTCGCGGCTGCGTTGCCTGCGTCTCATGGTCGCGATCGGTTTCGCATGCTGTTGCTGATCGTAGTTGATCTCGAACGGTTCCCTGTAATGTCGCGGCTTCCACGGAGCAAGGACGCTCACGCTCCTCGACACCGTTCTCGTGTGCGATTGCAACGGTCGATTTAACTCCTCGCGACTCGCCGCCCTGCGTCGTTCGTTCGGACCTGGTATTTCGCCGACTGGAATGCAGATATCGGTCTTAAGTCGCAATTAGAGTGCGGTTACGCTTGACGACATTTTCGTACTTTCACTGCCGAACGTTATTCACGTAGATCGCTAGTTAAATAACTTTAAACGCCTAACCAGCGTGATATGGTACTTTTTTTAATACATTTCCTATGACGCAAATACGACAAGTATTGCAGACTTTCAAGCGTGCAATGAATAATACGCTTCGTAGAGCATATCTATTATTGGGAGTGATAACGTTCGGCTAAACATTATATATAAGATTGAAGAAAAGGTTCACGTATTTTTGAAAAAGTGAATTATTCAATAATTTGTTATCAAAAATTTGACATGAAGCATTATAATTTTATTACTATCTAATTTTCAATTTAGAAAATGCCATTTTATTTATTTTAAGCTGCGAAGCTTAATTCACAAAAGGTATTTCGTTTGTTTAGAATATGAATAACTATCAATAATATGATATTCGATAAAAGTTCACTACGATAAAATTGATTTAAATTAATCGTTAAATTTATACAATCCTTTATTTTTTCGAATGGCTTTTGGATTTTTAAGAAATAGGAAATTAAATATATTGCAAGAATAAATTATGGTATAGCACAAATCTAAGAATATATAAAATTACAATAATTACGAATGCGCTATATGAGAAGTACAATTTTTATTGTACCTGTAGCAGCGTGGAGATACACGACGGATCTCTGTGATCTTTGAGAGTTTTGACTTTGCTGGCTGCTATCGCCCGTTGTACTCTCGCCCGAAGACAATGCGCTTTCAGCGAGTCTCGAAGATTTCCTTGGGGCTGATATGATACCCAAATTATGGCGGTTCGAATTCGTGACATCACGCCTCGAGCAGGCGTGGTCGTCAACTCGTTTGTTTCTGGAATAATTAATTAAATTAAAATAATTAAGTCTTTTATTGTCTAAATTACATTTTTAGCTATTTAGTTAATCGTACATTTACATCTTCTCTTTGATAAGAATATATAAAAAGATTGTTTAATTTTTTGAAAAAAATAGAATTATCTATAAAATGTTTAATATAGTCCAGTATAATCAGACGTTAAAAAAATAATATTCGACATGCGTAAAATATTTAAAGCAAGATGAATAGCGGAAATAGATGATTGTATTTTTGTTTACAATGATATTAATTAGAGCAAAAGGTAATGACGATAAGAAAGTTAACTAGTCGACAGTCGAAATATTTAAATCACTCTTGCGTGAAATATTTAACCGGTCGTGCACATACGCGGTTTATATTATAGCATTTACCTGCGGTCTCTGTTGGACGAGACGGACTCCTGATCCGTATCGCCGAAGAAGCGGAGATTCTTTTGCACGGAAACTCGTTCAGGCGCAGAGGAAGCTTCCTCATCCTCGGTGCCGGTCGTCAAGATCTCGCTCTCGGGTATTCTCGGCTTTTTATCCACCGGCTACAAAGTTATCGACGCTTCATTATTCATGATCTTGAGGGGGACACCAAATATAGCCGCGCACAGATTATTTCTGCGTATAACAATTACGCCCGCTTATTCCAAATATCGATTTATCGAACGTTATAATTTCGCGCACAGAAGACGGACTTCGCAAGTGCGATAGATTGAAACGTATCGCTATAATGATATATTATTCTGTGGCACTATGTAATTTTCATAGCTAAGCACATACTTGGCTTCAGTTTCCCAACTTTTAGGGGCGGTTTCGCCAGTCTCGATTAGCTTTGACTATAGCTTAACTAATTCTTCATGAGATCATCTCTTTAAAAAAAAATCTTTTTTTTTTTAAGTATAAAAGGTACAAAAGAGAGGTTTCCGTATGTTTGAACCGGATAACTTTTTATATTTCACTATCAAGATTTCTCACAACTTTATCATAATAAGGTTCAGCAATTGCAAAAAACTATTTTAATTGGATCCTAATAGATCCATAATGACAATTAGGATTTTTATCTGAAAGAACACGCAATATAAATATATCTCTAATAAAAATGTATTACATGTATACTCTGAGACAGTTTCATTGTCCGCTACATAGGGGATAATAAGATTAAGGATAAGGATTAAGAGCGCTTGAAGCTACTAACGGGAACGCGAGAAAATAGAATACGATGCGAAACAGTAACGTAGACCCGACTCTTCTTTGTCAATTGTTCGAGACGAGCGCGAAGTCAGACATAACTGGCCTCCATCGAAGGTCGCGATTTTTCGGAATCCAGCCCCGTCTCTCGGTCGGCTGGGAGAAAATCGCGCGAGCGTGTACAAAGCTGTATTCTTCCCGCGGCTCGCAAAAATCGCGGCCTCCCCCCGTGGTTGCATCGCACGGCGCCTTCATGAGTCATGATTCTCCCCGGGCCGACTCATCCGATAGATCATCGTCCACGGCGAGATTCATACGCACGCAATCATCTCGAACGAGCGCGCGCGCGCGCGCTCGCGCGCGAGGAGAGCCGGCGTCTCCTCTCCTCTTCTTTCCGCTGCCTAAGATCGGAGGAGAATCGGGACCTGACAGAGATTATTCCCGTGCGCGCGGGCGCGCGGGACGATGGCCGGCTTATAGGGCTAGGCAAGCCAACCTCCTGATCGGCACTTAATCTCGCGATTAAATTAAACCACAGAGCGCGGAGTTAGTTAAGCATTTAATCAAACCGGTAATTGGAGGTTGCGCTGCCCTAATGGCTCCGCGCAGCGACCCGCGATCTGACTGATGAATGCGCCCGGGACTGGCGCGCGAGATAACCATGGCACGATCCAGGAGAGTCCGCTCGTTATCGGATAATACCCTCGAAAAAGATTCTAGGCCTCACGGAGGGATGATTTGCCGCGTTTCCGATCGATTCCAAATACGATGACGTTTTTCCTCGATCATTCCAAATACGATTCTTCTCGCCCACTTAACTCGCCGGTTTCATAGAAAGAGACGTGGACTCATTCGTCGGGCTTTAAGGATCTGATTACTTCATACGAACTCGAAAATGACGTCAATCGACGGAAATATTTCGTATCCGCTTGTATGCTATTATTAACCCCTTCAGTGGCATTAACGCAATAGTGCACGGAATAAAGCTGTGCCCAGTGTGGCATTGACGTAATAGTGCGCACCTGATTATTTTGATACATATATTAAATGCCTCGATTTTGATGGTATGTCGCACCTAAGGATTTTTTGAGTCGCTGAATCCAAATTTGGAGTTAAAAATTTGAAATTCAAAATGGCAGACTAAAAATGGCAGATCCGAAAATTTAAAAATTTGTACTTTTCCGATTCTATAGCTGAGGTTGTGTCTACGAGGGGGGATTGGGATCGCTGATTTGGAATTTGAAGTCGAAATTTCAAAATTTAGAATGGTGGACCCAATATGTGTCAGATCCAAAACTGAAGCAAAATTACAAATTTTGGAATTTTGGATCCACTATTTTAAATTTTGCAATTTTGACTCGAAATTTGGATTTAACGACTCCAAAAACCTTTAAATATCAATTGTCTATATCCAACAAAACTTTTTTCTTGCCACACTGGGCACGAACAGTCCCATTATGCTTGCTAACGAAGTGGTTAACGAGGTCATCGCGCGTGTTTTTTTTTAATAACACAATCTCGCGCGAAACTGTCGCAGTGAGACTTAGGGTATATCCAGACAAATTTGCATAACGCATAAACGTAAGCATAAGAAAATTGATTGGTCCATATACATGTGCATAAGGAAATAGACCAATCCATTTCCTTATGTATATGATTATGCGGCTATGCAAGTTTGTCTGGATAGACCCTTAGCCTTTGCATTAAAGCTTTCGTAATCGTTTATTCATTGAACGATCAATCACGAATATCAAACACTTTCTTATATCTTAATTGTGGAATTGATTTAGCCACTTCTAGTCTTGGAATGGAATGGAATTATACTGTGTCCCCAATGGGGTTTGCATTTTCTCCCTTCTCATCCTTTCCTACAACCCTACTCTTTGCCCGTTTGGACCAACATCTTAACGTCTCTTCCGAAAGACGGATAGCCACTTCTAGTCTTCCATCTAATAATTAAAAAATTTGGTACAACAATTTATATCTTTTTCAGAACTTTGAAAACAAAACAAATTTAATAAACATATTAAATGGAAATCCATTGGTCGTTTGAGATTTCGATAGATACATACATCAACAATGATTTTAATAGAGTTGATAACTTGTTAGAAATAGAGAAACAGGAATGGGAAAGTTGAAATAGGAATAGGAAAACAAAACTGTTAAGAATAAGAAGTGACGCTTACTGTGGCATTGGATTTGTTCTTCCTCGAGAGGGACTTGAACCAGCCCTTCCTTTCCGCCTCTTGGCCCTGGTTGTCCCTGGTCAGGGTGTTGCTGGACTCGCAGAAGGACTCTTCCTCTCTGGTGAGAGTGCCGGTAGATCTCGAGAGTCTGGTCGGTCTGGGAGGGCTCGGGCTGCCACTAGGTGTCGATAAGCGTCTGCGTTGACTATAATCCTCCTAAGCCGAAACAGAAAAATCGCATGTTACATTCCAGCGACTCAGCATCTTCCGAAGTACTATTTCTATATAACTGCCACTTTCTCATCCAAACCTCTCCGAACATAATTTATTCCTGAGATCCCAATGGAGGATCATATTCAGTTATTATTCAATTCAAAAATTTATAGCCCGGAAACGAGGTGGACAAAGGGAATCGTATCAGGTCGTAGTTGGCGTTTTTTCATGGCGCTTTTTCGCGATAGTCCCATTTCGATATTATTGCAATATTGAGCTTAAATATTTCTATAAACTGGATGTATAATATTATATATCGAGCCACAACCGACCAATCCCGATTGAGGAAAACGTGCGGGGTATGAGACCCATTCGTATGCATCTACTAAAACCTTCAGAACGGTGTGATGATGAGAAGAAACATCAAATGCGATTATATATTATCGGGATAATCTCCGATCGTGTAGTTCCACGCATAGATTCACACGTAAATCCGTGCGAAACGGAGTAGCTCGAATACAAATTAATCAGTTGATACGTGGTTTCCCGAAGACTCCGCGACGAAATACAATCGAATTTGATGGGACTAACAAAAGTGCGTGTCACCTGCCTTCGTCATTTATGTTAATCGCCGTTTCGCCAATTACACGCGATTGACCGATCTTCGCGCGGCCTTCCATTCCGCTACTCTATTCACGGGATGTATCGTAGGCGCAAGGCCTCGACGGGCCCCGCCGGCCTGGAAAAACTCGGCCCCCTCGAAGCGGAGGACGCGCGCGAAGATGCACGCGGGCAAGCATGCAAGCAGGCAGGCAGGCAGACGCGTGTCCGTTTCATTCTCGACGACGTCCACGTCGTCGTTATTATTATCATCGCGTTTTGCATCATCACCATCATCAGCGCTGCCACCTCCGTCATTTACTCTCGCTCTCGCGCATGCATAATGCGTGCCGGCGCGCTACGGCTCCAGGCGCTTATCACGACTCTCCCCTGTTTATTCATCGGTATTCCGGCAAAGACCACGCCGACGATCGTAATCGCAGCCGCCGTCGAGGCCGCCGAGGCCGTCGCCGGTGCATACCACACGTAACGCGCTCGGAAACTGCACAGGAAGTATCGCCGCGTATCGTCTAATCGGAATCTCGCGTATCGTTAATCTCCCGCGGATCAATTGACGCGATCGACGTGCGATTGTGACCATGCGTTAGTTCCCATTGTGAAATCAGGACACCGTCAAGGAAACATGATATCTTGCTTGGATAAACCTAGCGAGCGTTTGATACGTAATCCATCGTATTTTCGAGTTTATTGGTTACCTATTAGACTATTGAATCATCATATGAATCTACTGAAAGTATATTTTTTATTATTATTCTGCAATTCTTCTTTTATTTCAATTATAAAAGGAGAATCTTTTTAATATCTTGATATCTTACATGCTGTAAACATTTGATGTATGTATAAAATATTACACAAAACCTCTACAAAATTTAATCTCTTATATTTTTTTGTATATTTCTTTTTTGTATGTTTCTTTTTTGAAGTTTTTTTTTAAAGAACTTGAAACCGATTGTTAGATAACTGCTGTAATCATAAATATAAATCACAAAGTCATTTGCGTCCCTATAACTTTTCAAATGATGTAAAATTATGATGTAAAATCAGCTACAGATTTTCAAATGACGTAAAATTATGTCAGCGACAACCAGCTACAGATTTTTAAATGACGTAAAATTACATCAGCGGCTGCGAATATGTTGAACACGAATATTTTCTGGAAGGAAATTAAGTATCTTTCCGAGTTGTGTTATAAAGAGAAATTCTAAAGAGATGAAATAAATGATATGTTAGGAAAGATGTTAAGAAAAGATATATCTCTATTATGTGTACAGTTATAATGAGACGTAGTTATTCTCTCGTAATCTTTCACATCATCCAAATAGCGAGTCCGTGTAGATACCGTAATTTTTTGGATATGACCAGAATAAAGGAGCATTGCGTTTCCGGTGATCGGTGCGGATTTTACGATTCGCTCTCTCTCTCTCTCTCTTTTTCTCTTTCTCTCGTGCGTGCAATATGCCGTGTACGTTGGAGCTTTCAATACGCAATATAATAACATATCACGGCGCGGCTGTGTATATAGATGTGTATACCCACCGCGTATAAACTCTTAAATGACTCACAATGAATAGCCCATATCGCGGAATCATCTGCATAGTACAAGCACGGTGCGCTTCCCTGGTACTCTCCATATATACGAGCAACAATATCCCGTGTGCTTGCCATAACGAGTCGCGGCGCGCACCGACGACGACGAGGATCACGACGACGACGACAACGACGAGGACGAGGACGAAGAAGAGGTCGAGTGATGCTGAGGACGAAGAAAAAGTTGAGGTCTCCGGTATAGAAAGGGAGGGGGAGGAGGAAGGGCCTAAGGGCATTGTGACCCACGCACCGCCCTGCTAACTCTTATACCGTCCGTGGCCTTCCTCCTCGCCGCGTTCTTTTCCTTCCTCCTCATCCTCCTCCTCTTCTTCCTCAGCTTCTCTCTTCTTCTTTGCCTTCTTCGTCCGCGGGGAATGCGTTATGCGCGGAGCTACTCCCTTGCCCTTCTGTGACTCGGCGTGGGCCGCCGAGATTGGGCTAGGTCGCTTACGTACCTAAGTGCGTACGCATGCAACGCGTGCACGAATACGCGTATATGCGTGCGTGCGTGCGTGCGTGCGTGTCATGTGGCACGATGCGTGCGCTAACGCGCGCGTGTATCCCCGGCGCATAACTCTGCAACATTAAACCGCTTGCCGTAGGTCACCGTAGATTACGCATAAATTCCGAGGGATGCGATTTACGACGTTAACTGGCATCCCGGTCCCCCTGCCCGCCATCCAACTCCTTGCCAGATTTTCTTCCCGCCATCTGCGCGCGAGCGACCGCCGCAGTCGCTGTCGCCGCTGGTAGGCAAAGAAAATCGGTCACGAGCGAATCGAGTTTCTTCCTCGTCTTCTCGCTCTTCTGGGTTTGATGCGTATTTCTCACCACGGTGGTACAACGATTTTCCCGCTCGATTGAACATTCACGTAGAAGGGAAGTGGTCTCCACTTCTTTCTTAGTCCCCTCTTCATCCAGCATCCGTCAATCGAAAGATGCCAATTGTTAACAATAATAATGTATGAGTAATTAAGTGTCGCGGTTGTCTAAGGGCCCAGAGACAATGAAAGAAATAAGGAACAAGAAATTAAACATAGAGAATTGGGATGTGGAAGAAGGAAGAACGAAGAATCTTCCTTCTTTTTTCTTCCACAACCCAATTCCCTATGTTTAATTTCTTGTTCCTTATTCCTTTCATTGTGTCTGGGCCCTAACATACGATTTCTAACATTTGAACGAAGACAAAGAAATTGTCTACTTACAGTGCTGGACAAAAATATTGACACAGCGCGTGTCAACATTTTATAAACAACATAATAAAAATTACCAAGCAGATTGTAACACCCGACACGAAAAAAAACCGAGAATCATCGGACTTAGCCAATAAATTACCATGCTG
>NJRL01000326.1:233054-244693 GCA_003063815.1 Aphaenogaster rudis | reverse complement strand
AAAAAAAAAATTAATTCTGTCTCTCCTGATTAATTCTATCGAATAATTCCGCTACAATAGGAGAAAGATCGTGTTCGCAACGTAGATATCGTCGTCGGTGTACAGTCGAGGTAGCTGCTTAAGCGAGGAATCGCGATCGCTTTTTCGCTCTTGCGTAGACGAGCGAGAGAGAGATGTCCACGTCTTTCGTTCTCTCGTCTCGTCTCGTCTCACCATCTTACGTCCTACGAGTGCGAGCGCGAGGATAATTGAGTTCGGCGAGCGCGCGCACCGACAAAGTAAACCGTGAAGCATCTCGCGCTGCGCCGATCGGCCGGCCGGTCGGCCGGGCGACGTCCCGTAGCCGTTGTCTCGTAAAGATTACACGGTGCACGGGTTTCCATAAATATTCATGCTTCCATAATTGCCCCTACCCCGCGTCGCGCACCCTGCCGCCTCGCGAATAAACGACCGCGCAATGAGATTCAGATTTACTACCGCTTGCTCTCCGCGTCGTCTCTCCCCGCCGCGCCGTGCGCTCGCTGCCCGGCATCGCGAGCCGATTCTCAGGCGATCGGTGTCGAGACGGGCGACGAGCAACGAGCGACGTCGCAAATTCGATTGCAAATTCGATGGATTCAATGGAAGCGGACGTTGGCCGCTTTCGTGGGATCGTTGACCCACGAGCGACGGTTTATGAGCGCCGTACACGGAAATCTGAAAAAGATCGTCTGGACAGTAACGCGACGGAAGAAGCAATTTGTCGGGTGTTTCATTCGAGTTGAAAAATATTGCTGCAAAAAACTTTCAAAAGATAATTGTTAAAAATATGTAATATTAAAAAGTTATATATGTGTAGGAAATTATAAATTTTCGTATGAAACTTCCACAAATTATGTATATTACTGTTTTCAAACTATAGCAACACTTTGCGTCTTCTTATTATTTTATTATAAATTTTTTTCGATCCAACAAGGCTCGAATCTCTAGTTTCGACGAGATTTCCACGCTCGGCGAAGCGTTCGCTGTTTCGCTCGGTGTTTCGCGGTATTCGCAACCGCGTGCTCGGTCGCTTTCGTCGACGCAACGCGGACGGCATTCGAATTGCAGTTAGGCGGCGAGACGGCGCCAAAGGGAAAAGAAAGAATCGAACGGTCTGCGGTTCTCTTCTCGCGTACCGCATGCGGCAACTGGGATTTCGCCGAGACAGGTCAGTTACACCGCGAAAACGTACACCGTCGTCGTCGTCGTCGCACAACGGCGATATTGGGCGCCGAACCGCAGGAATCAGCGTCGCGGCTTTGCGAGAAGAAGGACGAGTGCCGTTGCGTCACGAAGAAGGAAGGAGTGCCGGTGCCGCGGTGCACTCGCGTGTTCCGGCCGAGGAACGGCCTTTAGGAAGTGCGAAGGAGCACCGACACTCTGCCTCCCAACTACCTGTAACCACTTGTAACTACCCATAATAACCAGTAATAACCTGTTTTTCACGCAACACTTTCACGTTCGGATAAGACGGACTTTCAATGGATCGCGCGCCGGCCCACCGTTAGCGCGTGTTGCGCGAATCGGCTCGCCTGCGACCGTGAGATCGATCGAGGACATGGAAATTAGAATGGTCTCTTTTTTATACCAACAAGTTTTCATCTCTACGTTTATTACACATTTCTTCAGGGATAATTTTCAGGGGGAAAATCTTTTATATCAAATGTGAATTTAATTAAAGGAAATGCAGTAATTAATGAAATACTAACTTCCAAATTTTCATCTTTTGGTGATGAGAAAATGTCTACTCAATAACTAAAAAAAAGTATGATCGCCAATATTTTCTTTAATTACGAAATATCCACAGTGAGCTTAATGCATTCTTAGGTATATATCTTTAAACATTCCTGATACTTTTTGAGACAGCGAATGCGAATATTTAAAGATTTAGAACGTGAAACGCAAGAATCCTCAATTTTTCCACAATTAATATTACTTCTTTAAACTTTGATTTGTTTTTACGTTTAATTATCTTTAAAGTCTCGGTTTTTATGTCATCGAACGCGTAGCGCGCAACTCGGTGTTTTTCCGTCATGACTTTTCGTTTGAATTTTTTTCCTCCTTGTTTCTTTCTTTCCAACGACACACGTGCAGAGTTTATGTCCCATTAAACGCAATACCGATTCGCCCGAGGCGAATATTGATCGCGCACGCCAATAAAGCGAGACATACCGAGAATTAATTACGCTCATTATGAGCAGTCTTAAAATCCCATTTTTCTATTTCCGATTTAACGTTTATTGCTGTGAGATACGAGCGCGATAACGAGCGTGCCTATTGATTCACGAGAAGAAATTAAAGTCGAGAGAAAAATTGGAAAAATTTTTCTTTAATTCTTCTAGTATTTATACTAGAAGAATATACGCATTTTTATAAATAGAAACTTTGCTTTCTCAAAATGAAAACGTGATACTACTGTCCTGCTCGTATAAGTCTGGATGAACACCCTCGAAAGTCCACGGCAAGTAGAAATCCAGAGCGAAAATCCGACGCATCTATTTCCGTTGATCGGCACCATCTCGACATATAGTATGGACTACGTGATCCCTACATGAAAGCCTTCAAAAAGTGTCCGGTAGAATTAGACAAAGAGAGAACGAGGTAGAGGTAGAGATCCTCTAGTAGAGAGATGCGACCACTGGTCATGTGACCTATGCCAGCCAATCACGGAAATACATCCATCTTCGTCTGAGAAATATGTCGCATCTGTTTTTCGCATTGGTGTCGCAATGGAAAATGAGCAAATTTTATGCCAGCCAATCACGGAAAGCTGAGTTGTCGCATCTTTCTACTAGAGGATCTCTAGGTAGAGGTCAATTGCTCTCTCTTTCTAATGCTTCTATTGGTTGCTTTTGTCCCCACCCAGAGGCTGTAAAAGACGTACTGCCAGATAATAGACAGAGAAAGAGAGAGAAAAAAGAAACAGAGTTTGACCTCTACCGGTCGCTATCTCTTTTTTTCAACCAGTCATATTTTTCTAACTTGAGCGCAGTCCATACGACATGTCGATGATCAGCACCGATTAGCGGTAGTTAAGCGAGACGCGTAGATCAAGTTCGTTGGATGCGCATCCTCGTTTCGCTAACCACCCTGGCGACTTTTCCTTGGTTAACGCGAGCAAGTACGGTCTCCTCTGCCTACCAACTTACCTACCTACCTAGCTACCTACCTACCGACCATTCTCGACTCTCTTTTTCGTCTCCCTCTTTCTCTCTTTGCTAACTTTTCTCCTTCTCTTTCTCCATCTTACACCCCATTGCCTCTTTGAGCTTCATGCCCGCCGCACAATTTGCGCTCACTGGCCTAATGCTTCCCGGCATTATGTTAATTCCTTCCATCGGGGGCTCCCCGAGATATTTGCGCAATTGAAGACTTCGCGGCGCGTGAAGACGCGCTCGTGACCGCCTTCCTTCGTCTACGTTGTTCTCGTGCTTTTACTTAATTGCTTCGGCACAACACCGCTCGTCAAAGTGTGGCAACCGCCCACTCGTTTACGCCATTGTGCTAATTTACGATTTACGAAAATCGTAAATTAGCACAATGGGAAAGCCCCTTAATTTCAGATCCATATCTATGCGAGGTATAAAGCGGTGTCTACAATGAGATTTTAAGTCGTAAGATTTAACCAATTACAATCAAAATTGCGATCTTACTTTTAGAATGCTCAACTGTGATTGGTCGATATGTTAAGTCTGGCGACTTAAAATCTCATTGTAGACACCGCTTAAGATGATGGTGAAGCTGTGTGCGTTAGAAAATTTGTTTTTATTTAACTTACAGAAGGTATAATATTTTCATTTCTCTAACGTTCATAATTAAAGATCATTTATTACCAGATTACTATAGACGAAAAATACTAAATATCGTTAAATAATATTGCATTATAATCTGTAAGCCTTTTAACGGCTAGCATTAAAACCGAACGCTGATTAATGTTTCCTTATTAGTCCGATTTATTGATGACGCATTTCATTGACTACGAACGTCCATGTCTCGACGGCCGACTTATCGGATACTTACTCGCGTTTCCCAAGGCTCGTACGCTGCGTTCGTTACGTAGAATAATATCATCATGCGGCGAGCGGACGGGCGAGCGAACGAGTGAGTCGGTTTTACTAGAAATCTTCCTACCCTCTCGGTGATGCGCGTCTCTCCAGCATTGGGTGCATATTGTGCGGAACGGATCGAAGAGGCGTGACTCTCTCTCGCAACGGCCGCGGCGCGGCGCAAGGAGATTTAAAAGACGTTCCGCGGAACAGAGACGTTCCCGGTGGTCGTGACAGCGACTTCAGGGAAGAGGACTGGTTCTCTCCGTTGATGCGAGAGCCCGGTACGTAGCCCCGAGGGGTTCGGATCGTGCTCGACGTACAACGTTGGCGCGAGCCTCGCTTATTATCATATCCGGACGTTTCCTAGACCCGAAGGAAAACCTCTCGCGAATCCTCCTCCTCTTCATCCCTTTTCACTCTCTCTATCTGTCTCTTTCTCTCGTTTAGTCGCTTAGCTGTGCCAGGGATCCAGAAAACAATCTTTCGCATGCCTCTCGAAATTCTAAGCGTTCGCCGCGCGCTCGTAAAACGTGCCGATGGAACGTGACGTGTCGACGGCTGTTTCGCTCGCGGATGACTGAAGTTAAAGGCGGCTCGTTAGTCTCAACTGGGGATACTTATCCGGGAATCCAGCCTCGGCGATTTTCGCATCCTGGTTAATGCCGATGCGATGATGTGAGCTTGTACTAGATGTACACACACGGAGAACATTGTTTCGGATCATCTGTCGACTGTCTGAGTTTCAGTTGTATTAAATAGCACATTTTTTTATATTGTGGGAAACATTCTCGATTAACTCTAGAATTTATAGTTCTTTAATAAAGAAATCGAGATCTATATTCTATAAAATAAGGAAATGATTATGGAAAATTTCATAAGATACTATAGAGCGCCAACTTAATAAAGTTAAGTTCTTTACAGTTTTTCGGGGAAGGGGGGGATCTTATAGATGCTTGTTAGTATCAAAAACTATTAAATTGCTCATTAATTTAACATATATGTGAATTAATTCCGGCTTTATGTAAGGATTGTGTTTCAAGACCGACGAATATGTAAAGCGCAGTTCGCATGAACAGGGAATTCACAGAAATTATTATTACGCACCAAGATCCGCGGTTGACCGACATTTGGCCTATTCTCATTTATATTTGACAATTTCGTCGGTCCTAATCTTATTATTATTATTTAATAAAGTTAATATTAATATTATCTGGACCATTATTAAGAAAGAATTTACATATAAGTGTTTTGATTACTTATTTGCAAGTAATTAGAGATAGGATCTCTAATTATTAAAAAAAAGTAGAAGACGCATCCCGTGTCACAAATTATCTTATAAAATAACTTCTATTTGCGGCTGTTTTTATGCAAATCCGCGGGAATGTAACTGGACTTAGGAAGCATATAATGCAATTCATCGCGTTTATTCCTGAACGGTCTCTGACGGTCTCCGACGATCTATCCACGTTCGCATATTTATATGCAGCCTAACGCTGGATATTAACAGATTAACGAAGACTCGTACTTGTCGAGGAGCGAATTCCTGCGGCGACTTCGACCGAGCGTTACACGCGATCCGACGAGAGGTCCGCGCGTACGGGTAAATAAATCGCGGGCACTGTAAACTAGGCTAGATGAGCAAGAAGAGGCCGCTTTGATGACTGCTTTTCCACAGCTTCGCGTGCCCGCGTGGATACGCTCGCTCGCAAACGCGAAAGTCGCCGAATCATCGCGCGCGGGTATTACTCGTCTAATGTTTTTCTCAATGCCGGCTCGCCAGGCAGCAAGCTTACGTTGGCCGATCTCTACCGACGGAAAATACCGCCGAGGATACGCAGCGCACTTTGCTGCTGCGTCACTCCTCCCCGTTCCTCTCCTCTTTGTCGTTGCAGCGTGCGTCTCCGCTAGATCTCCACCGGAACGAGAGAGGAGGAGAGAAAAGGAGACGGATAGAGCGCAACTACCAACCTCCCCACCTACGTCGAGGTTAAGTAAATATTAGCATTTTGCTAGTTAGCAGATGCATTGTCATCCCCCGTGCACGAAGGGAGCGGTGCGCACGTGGGGCCGCCGCGCCGGGACTTACGTTTTGTCTCTTTGTATCGCGTCGTTCCGCGCGCCTCCCGTGCGCTCCTCGATCGTTTGCTTCCACGTCCACGACGCATTATGACGTTATCCCGGGGATATAACGAAGAGAAGGATTCTCCTCCGCTAGCGCCGCTACGTCTACTTTATCTCCGTAATTTTCCTTTCACACGTCACCGCCGCCGTAGCGCGGCGTTCACTATTATGAATCGCGCCGCGCTATTACGAGGTAACGCGCGTGTTAAGGTGCAAGGTCGCGCGCTGTTAATGCCTTCTTAACGCCTAACGCTCGAAAGAAACCGCGCCTGTTTATTCTAGCAGGTCTCGTAATAGCGCTCGCCGGAGCCGCCTTTTGACTCGCGACGTTCGCGAGACGTCCCGCCGACGAAAAGTTGGACGTTCCCATCGCGATGTTTGTGCCGATTCGCTTCGCAGGAGCACCTGTTATTGTTAGAACTCGCTCGTGTATCTACTGTCACTAGGAACGACGACTGATGCAATTGTTATATCACTGCCATTATTTTGATAATAATCTGTCAACCACAGGGACAGCGCGGTGATGGTTTCTGCTTTTAAATTTGATTTTTTTCACCAATACGATCGATATATTACCGACTTCTTATTATTAACAGATATTTTACTTCGTTCTATCTTGAAAACAAAAAAATATTGGTTGAAATTTGAAGCATTTGATATGACAAAAAATATGACTGCTTTCTGTGCCAAAGATCCAGGTTCAAATCCACCCAGAACATATCAAATTTTTAATTGATCACCACCTCTCATGCAATAGCAAACCACTGAGAGTATCTTTGCCAAGACAGTCACCATGTAAATGGTGGCGCAAAATGAAAAATTACAAAAAGTTAAAAATACACTAGAGTAATATATAGTAGAGCTATAATCCAGCTTTTTAAAAGCTTATAAGAAAAGCTAATTTAAGTTTAATTTTAAAAAAGAATGAAAACGGGGAGATAGAGCATACAGCACACGAACGTTGAATCAACATTTCAGAAACGTTGAATTACAACATTGCGAATGTTGCATTAACGTTGCGAAATGTAAATTCAACATGGAAAAGACATTGCAAAAACGTCCAATGTCCATTGATGTAATAATGTTTTGCAGACGTTGCAATCAACATTCAGGAACATTAATTCAACATACAAGATCATTGTACAATATTGATTCAACATTTATTCAACGTATATGCAATGTAGATTTGTTGGAAAGAAGTCTAAATTTAAAAAATAATATTAATTGTTATTATTTGAAATTGGTTCTTCAGTCTTCCAAAATAATATTTACTCTTAGGACCCAATTTTGGGGACTTTCCTTCAAAGAGTCATATCATTAGAACATAAATGAAAAATTTCATAATGCTCTTTTATATTTTATCCGGTGGTTTTTTACTTACGAGAAATAGAACTCTGTCGCGTCCATCTGGCGGCGATGCCGCGTACTGCTCGTGGTTGAGCAGTGTTGTTTCAACGTTGCAGCAACATTAAGAAGCAATATAGAAAATTCAACATAGATTCAATGTTGAAAAAACATCTATCCCTCAACATTCAACATTGCAACGTCTCAACAACATTCTTTCAACGTTCTGTGCTGTATTCCCCATAGGGAATCCTTATTAGAAATCTATGTATAAATCTTCGTGTAAATAATGAAATTATATAAAATATAATAATAATATTTAAATATAAAATTATCAATGGCGACGGTTTTCTTTTTAACGATGGAGTGATATGAAGCAACTCTCTCGGTGATGCCAAGTCAGCCGCGTTAACCGCACGCCTCTCTAGATCAAAGATCTAGGAATGCCGGCGATCGCCCCGAGAGAAATCGGTTTATCACTTTCGCCGATAATCACGAGTCCGAGCCGTCTGCCGGTGTTAGCGGTAATTGCCTAGCGCGGACGCAAAAAAAAAACGGGAGGGGGCTTCGCAGCGAGGCGACCAGTGACAATGCAGCCGAGATGCGGTTTCTTTCGCTTTTTGCAGCTCGGTTTGCGTCGGTGCGCACCGACCGACCGCCTCGCCCTTCTCGCTTTTTGCTCGATCGGTGCGCACCCAGGGAGACCTTGATCGGACGGACGCGATGGCGCAGAACGAGTCTGCGGGCATTATCAATCACCAGCCTTAATGGTAGCCTCAAATACATCCTCTCTATCTAGCCAATCCTCCTCGTGGCATCGCGGATGAGCGACTTTCGCGCAAACATCGCTGTATGAGCCGTCAAGCGGAATGGTGTGCAAGTAAAAATAAAGTTTTAACGTAGAGATGACGAGGTGGCAATGCCAGATGTCGTTATATGTTTAACCGCCGCTCTTACGATTAGCGAAGTACACGCGAAACGTAAATATATAACAGAATTAATTAAAAACGCAGATAGAAAGTATCTTATACAGTTAAATCGTTACACAAAAAATTAATTTTTATTTATTTATAAATAAGCTTTAACTCATAAATACAAATTCTATAAATCAATATTCAATATTTTTACAGTTTTCAGAATAATCCGAATTTCCACTTTCGTACACTAAGAAAAAAAATTTGTTAACTTGACTACATTTTTCAACTAAATAAAATTTCTTCAGTTCAAGTATTTATTTATTTAACTCTTAAACATATAATACTTGAACTTTACTTTTTAAATTTTTATAAATTTAACTTAAATAAATAAATACTTGAACTGAAGAAATTTTATTTAGTTGAAAAATTTAGTCAAGTTAACAAATTTCTTTTCTCAGTGTATTTTTTTTTACATTCTCCGAACGTGACCGCTTTGATGTATCGAACAATAATAAGTTGCAAAAAATGTTAGATATTCGTATTATAAATAGATCCGCATATCGATAAAAAGAAATTAGCGATACTTCTACTCATATCCTGTAAGTTTATTTCATGCGAGCACGACATATTAATTTTATTATCTCCCGTGATCTTCTTGCGGATGTTATACTAGAAAAAAGGAGAAGTGCGATAGACCGCGAGATATCGTTAGTATACAAACGCTGTAACACTTTCGACGTGCTCCTCAACGGAAGCGGTATCGTTTTTCTTCACGCACACGCGTGCGCGTCCACACACGCTGGCGGTCGCTAAGTGTGCGTGCGCGGCCTTCATTAAGTCTTTAAGCAGCGGGAAGGCATGAAACTATGAATTAGTGCGTAGGGACGGGAGGGGGCCCAGCGGTGGTAATGCCGTGGTAACGCCACTTGCCACACGGGGCCGGTTAATGGATTTGCAAAGCGCCAATTATATTTCCGATAGACCGTACGGGGAGAGGAACAAACGAAGGAGAGAAAGAAGAATGGTATGAGAGAAAGAGAGATGGGGAAAGGTAATGAGAAAAAGAAAGAGAAAGAAAGAACGAGAGGGGGGGGAGAGCTAGTAGACGTCCGGGAGACCTTTAGGCGCATTTGCGAGCGCGACTGCATCGTTGCAGCGCGGCTACGCTGCGCTGCATTGCGGTCCCGGTAGCTCGTCGAGCGCTTCGTGGGAAAACCGGCAATTTCTCATGGCGCGCGTTTCTAAGGGGCCCGACAGTGGGCCCAACACCACCACCCGATCGGCCGGCCGGTCGGTCGGTCGGCCGGCCCTCCCCTTTCGTTTCAATGAGACGCGCATTCCGATCCGCTTTGATATATTTATCTATCGCTTCGCCCATCTCGCTCTTTATCGCCCGTCCGCATCGCCTTCTTCTTTCACTCGGCCGGATAAGACTATGGTCGTTGGTCGCCGCTGCCGCCGCCGCTTCGTTCGATACGTCGGTCTACCCTTTAAAGCCCGTCTCAGCCGTTCTCCGACTTCGATTGCGCGTTTATAGTCGTACGTATGACCTGAGAATCACCGCCACGCCGATCGTAATAAAAGTGAATTATAACGATAGTTCTCCGTCGGGGAGTGCTTTCTGGCGATTTCCGTAACGATTGTCTAATTAGTATAGCGCTAAGTCTTTATAGGGCAATAGCCGCGCGACAAGAAAATAGAGAATGAGAAATTAACGAGTCAACGAAAATAAGTCTATGTAATACAGACTATGTAATACAGACTATGTAATACAGACTATGTAATACAGACTATGTAATACAGACTATGTAATGCAGACCTAAATAGCGAAGTTAAAGGTTAATAGTTCTTCATAAAAGCAGAGGATCATATATGTTTGCGATAAAATTGAATTAATACTACAGTGCTTTTTATAGTCATTTTTATAGTCGATTTTGTATAAGAAAATTTTATAATGCAATCATTTTTGCATATTACAATGTGAGATATAATTAATATAATATTTAGACAATATAATACAAATATATTACAATGAACAATCTAATATAAATCAATAAAAATTTTCTTCTTTTAATCCATTTTAATTAAAGCAAGCATTAGAAACTGAATATAAAAAATTTCGAAATATTCGAAGCGGCATTCATTTTAGTTAATTTGTAATTTCATTTTTGTAGCTCTAATTTTACTGATATAAACAATAGTATCGCCGTAATTGATCTAAAACTGGCAATAATTAAGAGATATCTCGTTGGCCTTAGCGAACGAAGTTCCTTTGAATAATCACATTGGCCCGTATGAATTTCGAGACACGCTTCCTTTTTGCCGCAGTTCTTTGACTCGCCCGACTTTCACTCGCAGCAGCGGCCGTAAAATCAGTCCTTAACGAGCATACGTGAGTTATGTAACATCGCCGAACGTTTATTGCGGATTTTTAGTTTCTTTATAGTAACTCGATAGTATTTGCTTCTTCGATATCAAAGTGCACTTCAGCTCGGATCGTCATTTAGATTAATCTTTAAGATAATCCTTTAAGATAATCTTTTCGTGAGATAGCTTCGAATACAAAGCGATATCTCATTATTTATGATTTATATAACTTACGACACTCATAAAGTAAAAATAAATATTTTTCCTTATATCCTTTCTTCTCGCCAAATAAATAAATATTATTAGAAAAAATAGTTACTTTTGGATACTTTTACCATGAGTCAGTTTGCATTTTAATATCAAAGAAGGAGAAGAAGAAAAGCCCGCACGCATACATGACTTGACTCGACACACGCATACTTGACTCAACTTCAAGTGAAGGTTATATTAACACAAAGGTATCCGCAGAGTTCCGATACCAAAGAGACGGCAAAGATCGCGAAGGGCGAGCAAGAAGCCGATCGCGTCCTTCGGCAAACAGCTAGGCCCTTTTATTTTCCCTTCGTGTGCGAGCATGTCCGCCGGAAGATGCTTCTTTCATGCACGACAGCTATCCTCGCTCGTGTCTTCGGCTCGTCCTTTACGCTATCAACCAGTCGTTGATGAAGTCGTTAACGGCCGGATCGAGCGTAATGCATGTATACGCTCCCGACGTGTTGCATTGATGCGGTGTGCAAATCACTACGAATACATGCGGGCGAAGGTGCGACTGTAAGGGACCTGTCGATATAGTAGCGTGAGGAAAGCGGGGAGGGGGGGG
>NJRL01000326.1:131159-188567 GCA_003063815.1 Aphaenogaster rudis | reverse complement strand
TTTGAGTAACATATCTAATAATGTGTACGCCATGTTATAACAAGTTTTTAAAGAAACCCTTCCGCGGAGGTACAACCTTAATTACTGTATCGATATAATTTCGAATTTCGATGAGGACGTGGAGCGATCTCGGTATTCCTCCTCCTTCAATTTCAAGAGCGGCGACGATTCGCGGTCGATCGGACTGCCGGGTGTGCTTTTCTGCGCTTTTCCGTGCATATCCCGTGCAAGCCCCGGTGCATCGGCGTCGACGTCGCCGCGACGCACAACCTGGACGCCGCCGGGCGAGTTTATCGCACGGGATCGGCCTTCGGAGTCCTTAGAGTATTAAATGACGTGTGATATCCGTAGAATCTGCGGCCCTCGCGCGATCTTCCCTCCTTCCACCCGCGCGCCGTTTCCTATTCGCGCCGTTTTGATCTCGCGCGGCGCGTATATATGTGGCATGAGAGCCGAGCGCGGCCGGGGTATCATGCCTCGGTGAGATGAAGACGTGCAACGGCGGCTGGCACCGTGCAATCGCAGGTGGTCAATTAGAATCCGCGTTCCCTCGTGCGCGCGCGCGCGCGCGCGCAAACACGCACGCATACACGGGTACCGCCACGGTAATCGGGCCTTTACAGCTATCCTTTTTTCTGAATTTATAATTACGAGGCCTGCGGCCGCGCGCTCCGTAACGATCCACGCCTTCCTTTTACCCGGCGTTCGCCTCGTTCCCCTCTCCCCGCCCAATTCGCTCTTTCTCCTCTCGGCCTCCCTCTCCTTTTTCTTGCGCATAAATAATAAATGTAATAATACTGAAACGTTACTCGAAGTGCCTGAATAATTGCTTCCCTTTATCATACCCTTCATATATTGCATTAAGAATTAACGCGGATTTATGAGTGATCTTAATGGAAACTGGAGTGAATACAATGTTAAATGGTTAAGATCAAGAAATGTGTTTGCTTCTATACTTTATGTGGCGAGGATAATACAGTAATTGAGTTTGTTGCGTAACTTGTAACTGTTACCTAACGCTCATCTGTTTGTATTATAGTTCTCCCGTGGGATTATTTGATGATCGAAGAATATTTAATTTCTACGCGTTTTTCCTGAGACATTTTAGAGTAAATACACCAGTTTAATTATTAGCTTTAATTAGTATTCTAATTATCTGCGTTTCAAGCTGTCAAATTTTTGAGTATCTTATCTCGTATACTTTTGACACGAAATGATAAATATCTGAGTAAGAAAGGCAGTAAATGTGAAATATACGATAAAATATAAAATATCTGGTATCAAACATATAGAAATATAAAATAAATAAAAGATGCAGTATTGATATAAAACGAGTAAAAATAATGTATTACATAAAAATAAAATATAAGTATTTATTATATGAAAAAAAACGGTATTATATGTTTTTCATCGAAGTGAGAGCTATTTCGCAAAACGATCACCTTTTCGTGTCGCTCGAACGTTCAGCCATCGCGCATCGATCATCATCATCTGCGTTTCGTTCGGCGGAGTTTCTCCGCCAACGGTATCTTTGACGTACGCACACACAGACGCGTACGGACGTATCGTGTCTGTGCACACACGCGGGCTACACACTGGCTTCTCTTCGTTTCTGCGCCGTTCCGGGTTTGACCTGGTTCTTTGCCGGCGTACAGTTATGACGGCTATGCTTACCGGCCCGTGTCCACTCTCGATTTTGCCGGGGGAATTCACTCTCGTCGAAACGCGAACGTAACTTGCGCTGAATTTCCATTGGTAGCCGACGCGCTCCACCGATCGCGAAACGGCCTTGCCCGATCGCCACCGCGACCGGTTACTGCGGCCCGATGATTGTGCGCGGCCCCGTTGCACGCCGGGCCTTAAATTTCGATCCGGCAAATCTAGCGTATCGACGATTAACGGCCTCCATAGGGCCGTCCAGCGCGACCTGGTTCTTTATCGTCGCGTCTGACCACTCGAGGCTGTTTCTGCCGTCGACGAAATGATTCATAAATAACACATCGGCTTTCTTACTGCGAGACTGTATTTCAGCTTTGCCATAATTGACTGTCAAAATAAAATTGTATTCATCGTAATTAGGCGTTTAGGACATAAATTGTTCAAATTTCCTGCACATAGTACATATGTAATTTTAATTACATAAAAAAATTTGCACGTAGAAATTTTCCTTTTATTATATATTTTATAATTTATTTGAAGAAAGATACGTTTTAATTTTACGATTATTACAACAATTTCAGACTTTAGGAAATATTTTATTTGATTTAATTATGTACCATTTAATTGTAAGATTTTTCACATGTCCCAGAAAGTCCACTCTAAATTTTAAGTTAAAATAACTCATTCAGTGTGTTACTTGTTGAAACTCGAAATGTTAATTAATTAACATTATACTTTACATTTGTGTTTGTTCTTTTAACTTTAAGTATGATGTAATAATATAACATACAAAATAATTCAACAGTTATATTAACACATGATATTAATAATTTTAACTTAAATTATATGTAACAGAAACATTTGATTTTAGTAAATTTGATTATTTTGGTATGTCAAAGTTTACGATTATTTGAAGATTTACTTTGTTTATGTTAAAATGACTTTAAGACATGTTAATTGTTTGAAATAATTGTGTTAAAAGAACTCAAAATAATATTCAATTTCTAAATGACATACATAAAAATTTAAGTTATTACGTTGACATAAACGTAACACGTGAAAATGTTATGAAAATAATAGCATATCTGTTGTATGTTAATTTTACATTGAAATAATAATCAAATCTTGGTAACACAAGAAAATTTAAACATATAGACGTACGATTCTTTACTGTGTACATAGTATCTATAAATATCCATTGTCTAATAACTAAATTAGTCTCTAAATTATATTTTAAATTATCACAACGACTAGAAATATTTATTCTTAAAAAATTTACGATTCTGTAAATTGAATTTTATACTTTTATCGTTTTATGTTTGCCTTAAACCATTTTCACTGTTGCAATAACATGACATATTGCATTTTCACACGCAGGGGGTTATAAATCAGTTGTACGATTTCTACAAGTAATATACGTGTAGTTCTCACAAAGTCATAAAATTAGACGACTCTCGCTCGAAACTAAAGACGCTCCGCAATGTTACGTTAACGATCAACACAACGTACACATCATGCTACATTTCTAATCAATTATAAAAGACGTTATTAATGTGCGCGGAAATCGTCTTCCACCATCCATCGTGCATCGCTGGAAAGTTGCCGCGACTCGTTAGTTCTCCATTAAAGATCTCGGAGCGAATCGTGCGGTCACGAGCTGAATTCGACATGGGGTATTCGCGTAATTTGCGAACCCATCTTTCATACTATTTCGGTTTAGAAAGCGCGTACAATAGATGCTTTGGATGGAACCGAGAATTTTTTTACCATTAAACCATACCGATGCTTAGCAAAATACGTGTTTCTTTCAAGGCAATTGTCTATAGAGATTTCCACGCCATTTTCATGGCCACGTTTATCCGTTTTTGTAATTTTCTAAATTTATATGTTTGTATATACGTTATGATACGACTGTTTTATGAGTTTCGCGATTCATCCCGTTAGCAATATCGTTATCTGGCGCGTGCTTCTCACAAATGCCAGAAGCCATTAAAACTACCTTGCGTGCGTGATCGTGCATTCATGCGCGCAGAATCTCGCAACGACTCCAAGAAAAACGGGGAATTCGTGTCAGTCAATTAATGCACGACGACGTTTCCTCGCTCACGGTTTTTTCTCGCTCCCAGGAAACTCGATTATCCGTCGACCTCTCGCAAATTACCGCGACTGTACATTTATGTCTCTCATTAAGAAAATATGTGCCGATAAAAGTGCAATATCTAGCCGCATTTATTACGGAGACTGTAACTCGTGTGCATTCATTAACCGACAGATATCATTAAGTATTGTTTAAGAACTGATCTTGATTGCAAACGGTTACATTAGTTGTAATCCTTATAATAAATAGCAATGAGAAAGTTTCATCATATAGGAAATTAGTCCTAAGCAATGTATTTTTTACTAAATTTTCTATCTTGAATTATTTTCTTATTGGATTAACTCTCAGTAACACTACCCACAACTGGGTTAGTGTAACCCGGGCCGATGTTCAAAGTTGCCGAGTTGCGGCATTTTTTCCGATCCCTTTTTACTTATTGCAAAATATCTTTTGTGCCACGACTTTCTCACCCGAATATTCTTTTTTCTCAGTCTTTAAACTATCGATTAAAAAAATTAATTAAAATCGATCCATTACAACCCGAGATACAAGCAAAAGAAAACGCCGGGTTAGGAATACCCGAGTAGGTGTAGATAGGGACTTTTTTGAAGTGTGGGTACTGAGGGTTAATGGCAATGATTTGACAATAGCAGTCGTCATAATGGAATGTACGTTACAATATCCGGTGAAAAATATACGTTGAAAGAGATTATAACAGCCCTCTCAGGGATCATATTTTCGTCTTCACTGACTGCGATTAATCCGTACCATTAGGTGCGTCTAACTACCGGGTGAGCGATAATGTAACTTTAACTTGACCGCACTACCGATGCACTCTCCCTCTCTCGAATAATTATACTTTCCATAGACGGCCGATAATTACAGAATACAGATACGCCGCCGAAAAGGAGGAACAAAAATGGCTATCGCGCGAGGGGCATAAACGGGGGGCGGTGGTTGGACACACTCTGCCCGGATCGACCGTGGCCGTCGAGGAAAAACAAGTGACAGGCGTTGTTAATTGGCAGCCTCTAGATGGCAATTAAGATTAATAACAAGCTAGCAATCGTCTTGGCTGCCAATACTCCTCCGCGCGCGTAAATGCACAGCGTGAACGCGCTCGCGATAGGGCCGGTTTCACATCCGCGAGATATCCCCATTAACCAATCGCATTTAATTCATTGATTTTAATAGAAGCTGGCCTTTTCTTACCAGAAATGTTCCGGCACCAATAATTTTCAAGTAATTGCAGCGGATTTATAAATCACGTTTCAGATACGCGGATTCAGTTCTTAGACTATCTACTTAACAAATAAAAAAACTAACGCAGAATGCGGTTAACAGTGGCGTAGCCGGAGGGGGGATTAGGGGATAAATCCCTCCCCCTCCCGAATTTTGGAACCAAATATGAAAATATGAAAATGAAAGGTTGAAAGCCGAGAGAAAAATGAAATGGTAATGCTTTAAGGTCTAAAGAAAATGTCCCGAACAAATATTGTTATCTTATTTAATTAACAAAGTTATGAGTGTGTTATCTGTGATTTTAATTTTTTAGAATTCCCCCCCGAAATAAAATCCTGGCTACGCCCCTGATGGTTAGAGTCATGTAAAATTATATATTCGTAAAACGAATGACATCCAAAGAAATTTGATGGGAAAGATATAAATTGTCTTGAATTTCTCGAATAGTTCGCGAACGAAGAGAAATGCGAGGAATCTATACACCTTAAGTAAAAGTCAGTCTTGTCCATAGACATGAAGAAGCCTTTCTTCCGTGGGACAGACAAGCTCGCTGATAATAATGCACATGCGAATAAAAGCCCGCGCCCGGTATACGATCGGATACGCTGATGAGATGCAGTCGGCGATCGAGACTTTCTTTTTTACACGGATGCATCTCTCGAATACCGCCGCGATTATCGCGCCGAATCCGACACTTGCGCGGGGCGGTATTTGAGAAATCGCTATATCTCCGTTGCGCCGCCGCAAGATCTTTATATGGTGCCTCTTGCGAAAAAGGATACACCTCGCACGACAGCCATAACGGATGGTATCCGCGCGTGTAGCAATTGGTTTCTATCTCTGCCCGCGTCTTAAACGCATTATCGCGTGTTAACGACGGAGCTGGCAAGCAATGTCGCAAGTGCGCACTGCGCCTCGATAAATGCTCAATGATGTTGCGACGCGATTAAAAATCACGACAGAACAGGTGTTAATTGCCGTTGCTTATTATACGACGCACCCAACGTCATAATTTTAATTTTTTATCTCCCTTACTGGGAACTTATTCTTCTAATGCGAGATGCGTTAGAAAATACAAATATATAACGAATCCTCGATCAAATAAATTTTCTTTTGAAGATAAGCTTGTTTCATTGCGCCGAGAATTTATTGTACATCTTCGGATGCGCTAATCGGAGAGAAATCGGACACTGTTCATCGCGTCGTTCATTCTTTCTCGCGCTTGAAATTCTTTCGCGTTCTTGTTCTCGTGAAAAGGTCGATTCGGCTGTAATACTTATTGGCAGTCGCGCAACAACAAAATGCGGCGAACCGGTCGCTCTCGCTTTCGATTTCACTCTCACTCTGTTCGCCTTGGGAGAGTAGCCTTCTCACCTGCAGCGATCGGGCCATCTCGGGATTTTAATTCACCTCTAAATGGAGACATCGGGTCTCTTTGTTTCCTTCTTTGGCTATCGCATTGATGCGCGGCCAAGACGGCGGATATTGTGTCGAAGGTCACACGCGTCAATCATTGTATGTTCAGTCATTCGAATCCGTCCTAGGAATTGGGAAATTTTACGGATGAATTTCGCGAACGTTCCCGATAAGAATACCTGACCCGATTCGGACCTACACGCGACGATTAATATCGAAATGTCGCGAACATCAGAATTATATTAATCTTGCTTTGTTTTATATTTTGGAGTTCGGCTTTGAAATAAAAATATATCACGCTACTACCTGTGCAAACTTTCTGTCGAAACGTGTTATCTTATGTTAATGTAGGTTCGTTTTGTTGGCTCTGAATGATGCGATGTGTATTCGCATCGAGATATCAGCTGCATCATCGTGCAGCTCGAGGCGGTAAAGATGCATGTCTTCCGTGACTCGCGTAATTACGCAAATGTTATGTGTGAATTCGATTATTACGCAGATATTTATCTGTGAAAGAAAATACATGCAAAATATTAATGTTGGCGCAAAGGAACGAATTGCGGTGCTACACGCGACAACAATAAGATATTTTTGCGACGTATCGATTGCGCAAGCCGTCTCGGTAGCGATGGCTACGAATGACGGAATCATGCTCAGCGTCTAATGATCTCTAATTAACCGGCAATTCTGAACTCGCGCGTGTCGGTGGGAGGCGGCGATTCCGACCTGGAAGCTCGCATCCGTCATGCCTCATTAAATGTCTAAACGATCGCCGTAACTCTGTCTTGAATTCCATTTGTAGTCATTAATTTGTGAACAACCTCACGGGGGAACCTTTTGCTCTTACATCACCAGCTGAATACATCGCTGAAGATAAAGTTGTAAAGGCAGACAACGTTAAAATATTCGAAATGTTGTAATAGCTGATAGCAATTATGCTACCAAGCGTTAATTACGAAGACGTACATTTCAAATTTATAATTTAAATAATCTAATTATCACGTAAAGCGTCAGTTGTCTGTGTTTTTCTCGAGATTTACGAGACTTGCGTGAGACTAAATGAAGCGGACGCAAGAGCGAGTGTTTCCTCACGCGAAATCGGGGTTAAGGCGGAACAGGTTGACACCTTGATTTCGTAATCTGCGTCCTCTGCGCTTTTGGGGAAATGACGAGCGCAAGGCGAGCTTGCGCAAGGTACCGCGGCGATTTTGCAAGCGGCGACTCTCACGAGGAGAGGCTGCCGCGTACGATGCGTATCCGCACGCGGATAGAAAGCGTGGGCTCGCGAAGGCACGTACTGATATATATTTTGTAGACCCACGCGCCTTCGCGAACGACATTCCTTTCGAGATGGAGTCGCCTCTGGAGAGCGCTCGTCGCGCCGGACCGGGACAAGTTGATGCCCACGTATACGTACGTATACGCGAGGAGAGAAACAGCTGTCAAAGCCCGAGCGCGAGCAATGGCAAAGAAACTGTTACGATTAAAATTCTCGGGAACGAGGATACGCGCCACGACGACCTACTTCGCGCTTCTCCTTCGTCCCCGCGATCCGGCCAGTGCGAGAACGTTACTATACTGCACTTCCAAGGTTTATTTTACATACCGAACTGGCAGTATAGAATGTTACAAGTTTTCTAGAAAGTGAATTGAGCAAGACATCAAGAGATACAGAAGGACAAGGGAGATACTGCGATGTCTCTATATTTTTATAGCAAATTATCATATATTTTATAGCGCTTTTAATGGCGTTATAATATGTAACATTTAGCTTATATTCTTTTATATTCTGTAGTATTATATTACAACACTCGTGTAATATTTGTTTAATAATTATAATTTGGAACGAATTAGAGAGAGAGAAGATTGTAATTGATCAATAGAAGAAGCATCGTTCGAAAATTTGCATGTGGTTCGGAAGTGGCTCGTGGCTTATGCTCATGATTTAATTAAGAAGGAGCTCGTTAATTTCCATAAATTCTCAAGAACGTAAGTCTTCTTTGCAATGTGATGTAAGCGTCATGCGTGAAACATCCGTGATTACTTTTGGTAATTTAAAAATGTTTACTCACCGCAAACGACCGTGGTGTGCGGGACAAACATATTGAATCACTCACCTGCAACAGAAAAGAAGAATAATGTTAGCACGAAATTCAGGAATTCCTTGAAGGAATTCAGGAATTCTTCATATCTGCCGGAATAAAAGTGGATATTAATGACTGACTCAACTTGGTCAACGGGCAATTTTATATAATGAATGCGGTGTCAGGTTGATCACACATAAATACTCTTTATTATTACTTTGAAAACCGCAAGGACATACGTAGCTATTAATTTATAGCTACATATGTAGAAGTTATATGGACTTAATATTTTATTTTCTTAGTAATACTTTATGTTTGGAATATTGTAGTTGAAATAAAAATCGTATTCGATATAAAAAGCACATTTTTATTGATCTAATAAAAGAAAGAATAACGACCGAAGAAAGAATAATTGACCGTGTTTTAACGTTTCATGTGCGCTAATGTGTAGGAGATTAAATTATGATAATATATAAAGTAAAAATAAATTGAAATAAAATAAAAAATAAACTGGAATAAAATAAAAATAAAATAAGATGCGCATATTAAATTAAAAATATATTCAGTTAATTTATATGAAATTTTACTAATTAAATTCAAAGTAGATTTTCATTAAAATCATTTTTCTGTCTCGCAAACGTAGCCATGTTATCTCAAATCGCTATGTGGTTTTTGCGGTTTACGCATACTTTTATATAGGTTGTACATTCTATAATCCAATCTCCGCATTAAGTGCGGAAACACCTTCACCTGACGACCAACGCATGTCGCAAAAAATAACGTTATATGTTAGGTGTCTGACTACTTTCTCGGATTTCTATTGACACCTATGCGATCAGACAGATATCGGAAATGCGGGTATCGATAGTGCCGAGATATACAGTACCGTCCATAAGTTCTCAGACATCTCAAAATTTCGAAATAAGAGTCCAAAATTTGATTGAACCATAATTATTCCTATAATACATTGTTTTGATGAAACTTCTCTATCCATTCCGCGCCTTGGTATAATTTTTCATGTTGGCTTTATCACTAACAGCCCATAAACTGTACAGAAAATACGCTCGACAGTTGTCGTACCGTCGTAAAAGACTTGTAAGTCTTTTGCGAAACGAAATACACGCAGCTCTACTCTTCTGTTAACACCATACACACCTACTATGGATCACATGTGTGTTTATAAACAAAACGTGCTATGATTGAAGTCGATATGCTATGTAAACCAAGAACACGAGGAAGGTCTGACTTCTTCGATAGTTCCACGTTTTTTTGGCAATACAGTATTAATATCTGATATATATGTTTAAAAATGACATTTCAGTAATCAAAAATCAAATACAATAATGTGATTTAATTAAATTTTAAATTAAAGAAGATGTATTCGACGTGTGTGGCAATTTATTGAAGATGTTACATCAAAAACGACGTTTCGATCGTGAATTACGATCCTCCTCAGGTTTATAGAGAGACGAACAAAAAACAATCCGTAGCTCAACCATTGTGCACGCAATAAGTCACATCTATGGAAAGTATTGTTCGTCGATATGAAATAGAATTAAAATTTTTGTCAATTTGAAAGACACCATACGGAATTCTAACGAGCACGAATCAGGAAAAACGTCCAAACCACACAGTATATAAAACAATTATTAATTAAATTTCTTCTTTTTTTGAAGTAAATTTATCATAGGAAATCACAAGGTATATGGTTTATTTAAGTTTTATGTATCTATTGCAAAATTTTGAGGTGTCCGGAAACTTATGGACGGTACTGTACATGTGTCTATCGTACGACGAACATAATCGCAAAAACGCTTGATATATCGCAACTTATCAAATGACGAACCAATAATAATTAATGGCTAATGACTGGCCGTAATTATACAATAAACTATAATTATACAGCGCAACCTATAATTACATAGTGCAATAATTATTTTCAACACACCGATAACGTTTATCTCAATCGCATCGCTTAAAAATACAATGTTGTTATGGCAATTGGCATTCATTAATTTTCGCAGACGTAAACTTTTATTAGATATCTTTTAAATCGTCTCTTTTTCTCATCACAATCATTTTGCATTAATGCAGCATAACATGATAATTCAAAATCGCCATTTCGTTAATCTAAAAGGAGAGACGTCTGATGTATGAACCCGGTTTTGCCGCGCGATGTTTTTCCCCGGCCGATCTCATTATCCGTAATTATATCTCATGCTAATTGTTATGTCCCGAGGAGATGCTTAAGTCCGACGACACGAGGAATCGCTTATTAAATCTGGGCCCATTAATTCCGCGCGCGGAATACCGGTGGCGGCGACGGGCGGCAGCGAGGACCTTTGTAAATCGCAGAAACGGCGCACGGGTGCCGCGCTCAAAGTGCGGAAGTGCCGACACGCATGATCTCGTAATGTTCGTCGTCGGGGTGCCGGTAACCACGCACGTGGACACTCCACCGGGATTTGCATAATGAGAAATTATACGTGCGCCAACAGCGAGGACACCGTGGCGCGCGAATGGGAACACACACGCACGAACGCACGCACGGGGGACCCCTCGAGAGTATAATGATCGTCGGTTATTTATACCGCCGTTGACCTCTGCGGCACCCCGTACGCCGCGTGAATTACCACGCGAATTCAGTGAACGCCAATTCTGAGGGAGTGCAAAGAAAGATGTGGACATTACGGGAAATAACGCGTCGACCGTTTCCTGTTAGTCGCTTTCTTTGCTAAATGAATTCTGTAAGATGATCTCGTTGACTGATCCCATAATCTTTTCTTTGCGCTCAAAATGAGATTATTAATGTTCAGTTCAATTTTATGAATTAAGTTTACAGAGATGCGAAAACTGTTTCGCAAAGCAAATTTTTTTCGATTTATTTCTCTAAAGACATTAATTTTTCACAGAGTGATTATTATCTAACTTGTTACTGAAATGTCATTTTTAAACATATATATCAGATATTAATACTGTATTGCCATAAAAATATTTTAAAATATCAATATTCAATATTTTTCGATATTCAGTATTTTTATATTATTTAAAGATCATTATATTTTAAAAGTCGATATCTTAAATTGCAGCCTTGGATTTCGATATCTTTACGGCTATTGCCTAAATAAAAACATCGACATGTTTACATTATCTATTAAATAAGAATGTCGATACTTTTATGATCAATTATAAAAGGATTAGATATCTTTTCTTTATGTTTAACCCTCAGTACCCACACTGGGGTTAGCGTAACCCGGCCGATTTTCAAAGTTGCGGCATTTTTTCCGATCCCCTTTTATTTATTGCAAAATATCTTTTGTGACTTTCTTTCTCACCTGAATATTCTTTTTTATCAGTCTCTAAACTATTGATTTAAAAAAGAATGAATTAAAATCGATGCATTACAACCCGAGATACAAGCAAAAGAAAACGCGGGTTAGGAATACCCAAGTATGGGTAGATAGGGATTTTTTTGAAGTGTGGGTACTGAGGGTTAAAATAAGATTATTAATATTCAGTTTAATTTCTCGATTAAGTTTACAAAAATGTGAAAATTATTTCATCACAAAGCAAGTTTTTCTTGATTTATTTCTCTAAGCACACTAATTTTTCATTATTAATATAATCGATTAAACAAAGTATCGCGCGCAACAATACTTAACATACCTTTAACAATTAGGTGAAAGTATCGATATTCTTAAACATCTCGATTGCGTGTACGCGAATGCAACACGTTGCATGCAAGGTGCGCGCATACCTACGCCCGCGGAAAGAAACCGCATGTTCGAAGGGAACGGCACTTGCTCACGCTTACCGGAGCAACTCTATTAATTACTGTTAATCGTGGCAATTAATCGCGCGACGTCCCGTGCCATCTTCAGATGAATTACTACATCGAGCACGATGTAGCCGTAGCTCACTGTCATTGGCGTACGAGTTATCGTTTCTTATCGGGGCCGTTACCACGCCCGGTATCAGGTCTTCCGACCGAGTCCTCCGGAACGATATTACAACCACTCGCGTGCTTATTACAACCCCATCTCTTTCGTGAGCTGTCACGTCAGGAACGCGTGGAAACTCGTGCGAGAGCGAGTTTCCGATCTGGGAACGTGCATGCGTAAACAAGAAGCACAAAAGTATTCAGCTTAATTATTAAACTAAATTATCAGTCATCATATCATTAGTAACTGAACTCATTTCCTTCTTTCACTTCATTTTATTCTTACAATTATTAGTAAAAGACTGTTTCTATCAATCATTTATAGTTTACGATTAGCATTAGTGTGGATTTCAAAATTGATCACGGAAAAGCTTTCCCTGAAACTATCTCCTAAATTATCTAACGCCACGTAGAAACAATTGGTGAAAAATTCGGACTTTTCTTTTAATAAACCGGTTCCGTTCGGCATCGCTGACGTGCCGAACTCGCGCGCTGGCGTTACGCGAAAACTCGAGCGAACTTCTCAAGGAGTTCCAGTCGGCGCGTAAAACAGGTAATTCGCGTACCGAGACACACGAACTCGTTTCTCTTCGACGTGTCTATGCGTAGATACGTACGTGCACACGTGCACGCCAGTCGTACTCGCCTTCTCGGCCTTCCCGTGCGTGCCGCAACGAAGGGAAAGAAACGGGAGAAAAAAATATTTTAAAAAAAAGAAAAAGGAAAAGACTCGCCGAAGGACTCGCGCCGTGAAAAAGGAGAGCGCTGCGAAGTGGAGTAAATGTCAACGGTTAATTGCGAGTATGCGATGCTTTCACGTCAGCGTCCTAGAACTGTCGTCAACTGCGCTTTTCATCTACATACGGATTCTCTGGCTAACTATAATTAATGTTTACTCGAGGATAATTACATTGAATGGTGTTTCTCGACGGCAGTTTCGTTTTCCAAAACTATCTATGCAACTGTTGAAAGTTTATAAAGCATAATGAAAGTTACAAAGTATAAATCTTTTTTTCTCCGCGTCGGAGAGAAAGAAGATTTATTATTTACTTCAATTAATTTTATTCACGTTCATTTATATCCTTTCTTTCACTCTTCTGCAAACTTCAAATTCGTTATATCTTTTTTATTTTTCATTGTTTACAACTTTACAAATTGTGAACTATTAATAACACTTATACGTTTTTGATGAGGAAAAATCGATATAGAATTTTTTAGCCAAGAAATCCGCAGATAAATGAAAGCGGCAATAATCGTGAGGCACACTCTATATGGCTGGAATAAATTCTTAGGACCCGTTTTGCGGCTCGTGGACTGTCCATAGACTACTGTAAATCAATCGGTTGCGGTTTTGCAAAGCGGTCGCGGTTCTGCGGCATTTAATTATACCATTATTCGCTGTTCTGCTGCTATAGTCCGCGTGACGAAATGACGAAGCGTACGATCGTGAATGAGAGCTGTGCGCCAGATAAGTTTTGTCGGTGTGATTAATTTCTCAATATAGTAAACCTAACCATTTCAGTCTGTTGAATATGACTCGACGAACCGAAATAGCTAAATTAGGAATGAAATTGGTCGCAGCGAGATTAGCCAATGTTAATTTTTTAAGGTTAATTAATTGTTTAATTAACTGTTCGATTTTACTAATTATTTGTTCTGCATGTTTTATATTTTATAGTCTCATATTTTCTTATATAGTTTATATTCCTTCTTCTACAATCCAATTTCAGTTATTAATAGAAATAAATATTAATTAGATAGAATTATATATAGATAGAATTAGAATAGAATTAAACATTAATAAATAAAAATAAAAATAAAATATTGTTTTAATTGAATTTATATTTATTACTGTATTATACTATATCTAAATTAATCCATTTCGCAATATATTTCCCATCAAATGGAATTTTAGCCATATGCATAAGCGGAGTAATTTCTACGTGCAACATATGTATCATTGCATCGAAAATGCATCTTTCTCATTACCGCGGTGAGATCCATCACTCTCTGACCTTTCCGCGCCAACAACGCGTTTCTAATTCATTTAGAGGCTTGCCAATGTGTGCTCACACGCTTCTTGCTTCTCCTCTGCGAAATTTTCTGAGCCACAAAGTGATTTTGCTGACCGGCAATTTGTCGTAATCACTTTCTTGCGTGCGTACGAAGAGTCGCGTTATCGCACCGCAGATGTGTCCGAGCTGATATATAAGGTGAACGGACAATAGCCACCGGTTATTATCCCTTCCCGAATACGATTCGCATAGGACAATAATGGAAAGCATCGTGCCGCGTTCGCCCTCAAGCGTGCAAGATGATGGCTTCGATAATTGGAAGAAAGTATTTGATTGCTCGCCGAATCAGACTGTGAAGTTATTAACGTGTTATTCTTAAAATAGCAACAGCGGAGATAAATTAAATTAGCGAGTGTGAAGTGAATTTTGCGTTAAAATTTCACTCAGCGTCTCTTTATGGTAACTTCGGTTTTCGCTAACGTTCCTTATTGTTAGTACACTTTTTTGTTTCCTCAGAAAGGTAATATTTTAAATGAAATTTATAAATTGTCGTTTGATTTATCTTCTCTGATTCTATTTGCTATCCATTACCACACGATAACATATAAATTTCGTTAAAATTATGGATTCAGCGATAGTTGTTCAACCAGAGTTCCGGAAACCGTGGCTTCAATTAATAAATTGACGATGGTAGACCGTGTCATACATCGCCGCGTTCGTGTCGCGTTTGCAATGCAAAACCGCGTGTGCATAAGCGCGTAAACAATTACGTTCGCCGCATAAATCGTCAGCGCGGGTACATGATACAAGTAACTTTACGATAACGAAATTCTGCGCCGCGTCGCGCTGAATTTATAGCCGAAGGATTCGCGTTCTTTTCATTCCGGAGGAGGCAACCTTGCAGTGTACACATCACGTGGGTGTGGACCTAAGACGAGTTCTGAGCGCGGCGAGACGCGATATTGAGAGTTGGGCGAGGTCGTGGTAGGTCGTTCCTTCGGCTCGTATGCCGTGCCATCGAAGGTAAAGGCGTTCTCACATAAAACGAACAGCGGAAAATGAAAGATATTAGGTCATTCCATCTGGGTTTTTTCCTGACATGAGTAACAAAGCAATTGATATTGCTGATAAAATATAGGCGTATGAAGTGAATATATATATAATGCAAATACTGATGTGTAATTTTAATATTAAATGCTAAACTTACAATTAATAAGTAAATATAGACTGAATAAGTGAACATCACAATATATAGAAATATGGGCTCTTTACGATCCGGCTTGATCTTTTTTTTGCCTAATAATATTTTTATTGTGTGAATTTATATACACTTCATAGCCCAATTACGCGCCGATTACTTTTTGGATTTAAAACGCAGTCTTTTTTAACTAGAGCTGGAAATAGTAATATCACGTTGAGTTAAATTGATAATCAATTTAATAATATTAATGATAAAAATCTTGAAAACCTATAAAGAACTTATTGCGAAAAATATCATCTTAGTCAGGATTCGAACCTGGAAACTCTCTCCATTCTGTGACGGGCGTCTTTACTAATTCAACCATTGAGGCTGCTAAAATTAAGTTTTAATAATTGGCAATTATCTTATAAAGTAGATATAACGTATCTAGATATAAGTGACGTGTTAATAATAAACAAGAAAGTTTTCCATCGATTAGCGGGGACTCCCAGGCTATCTTTTTCTTTCTGTAAAATTATTGCATCATACTTCTGCGTGCTGCTTGTACAGAGCTCGGCGAAGTGCTTAGTCAAGTTCACTGGGTTAATGATAATTATCTAACATTTTCCCATTCTCGCGTTCACAGGCCATTTGAGATATTTCAAAGGCATAGAAAAAGTGATAGATCGTTTCGGTTTCTCCGATTAAAACGTTCTTAAGCAATTCGTTAAACGCAGTAACCTTTCATGACACATTTTACACGTAGATTTCATATATATGGTATAAGGACGATGTAATAATAGACTTACAGTGTTGTTTAAATTAACTTTGCGAAAGACACTAGCACTAGTTATTATACGTACTAGTATTATAATTACTATAGTTTCATAAATCATATAATCTTTTCATTTGCGAGTATCCTGCAGTCAAGTGGAAACATAAAGTCTTCCTCACTAGTCTCGTAAACACCGTCTGTTTTGCAATCTGTATTTATGAGGTTCATGAAACTCTCTTACAGCGTTAATGTGGCTACAAAAAGGATTTAAGTAAGAGTAGTGCGAAAACCCTCAGGCAGGTTGATAGTATCAACTTGACACTCGCATGACGATACTAAGCAATGAATAAAATATCGACACTTTTTTTTTCGAAGCTCGCACTCTCTCTTTCTCTTACGCTGCCAGTGAATCGCTTAACTGAGGCACATCGGGACGAGACCGTGGTGGGATTCTTCATGTGGCGAGGGAAGAGAGAGGTGGAGACGCGACACGTGAACGGGCTCGGCTTTCCACATTATTTATCTCCGGCCGCTTTATTAACGTCCTTCCACCGCGGCTTATTAAATAAAGCAATTCCCCGCGTGGATGACCTCCGACCTCGGCCGGCGCAGATCCCGCAGAGATATCGGTTTCGTTTTCACCGTGACGCAGTCGTGTACACCACACGGCTGCTCTTGTCGTTGTACACGCAGGTGTGTGCGTGCGTTTTGCGTATATACATCGCGTGCATCGAATATATCGTCGATATTGCACCGCGGGCAGAGGCGTGGCTACCGGTACAGGTACAAAGTTCTTTTCTTCAGCAAAGAAATAAGAAAGTAAAAAAGATGCTCGAAAGGGGAAAATTGGAACACTTCAAAATTAATAGAATTATTACGTGTATAACAATTAGCGATTTAATTATTTGAATTCACAGACCATTTCAAAAGTCTTCGTGGTCTAAATTTTTGGAGTAATAGTAACGAAAATTATACATTGCGGGGATAATACGTATTTGTAAACTTGGCATTTTGTGTTAGGAAAAATGAAGAGATCCGTAATAGGAAGTTATGGTAGTTTTATGGAGCATTATTGTGGTGCGCCAATACTAAATAGTTCTCTTCGTGAAGAATCATAGCGAGAGCGCATACCTGTTTATACGCAGTGAACGTCGGCGGTTTGCGTTTGCGGTTGTGTGTTTGTCGGTGCATCGTTGAGTAACCGGAGTATACATTAAAGTTCCACCGGTAATGTGTATATAATAATAATACTATATGTATATAGCCATAACGATATGTATACATGCGATACTCGTAACACCTTTAAAATGCGTAATAATCGTAATAACGTCTTTAAGAAAAATATTGAAATAACGAGAACCTGTTGACTTATAAAATTTCTGCAATACGCAATACGCAATGCGCACCAAGTATAATGCTCTAGGTGAAACATATCTTTCTCGCGATTTGAACTTTTAAATTAAAAATTTTTTGTATCTCTTTTCGCTCGACTTACTTCAATAAATCTGATCGCAAAGGGTTTTTGCGTAGGTATCAGCTTTTAATTCTAATTCGAGTTCCGTCAGTGACGGTCATTTTTTCAGAGCGAAAGGCGGTTTGCGAAAGCAAGACAGCCCGCGTAACGCGTATTGCATTATGCGAACGCACGCTGCAGCAACACGGATCGTGCGTCGATCGCGGCGTGTGTGCACAACGGAGATCCGTTGTATAGACTTAGGTGCATAGGCATTAGCGAGAAACACCAACGCGTGACTACTTTAGACGTGCGCACCTCGCTACCACACGTGTCCCGCGTGCATCGCGGCCGATACCGAGTACAGAGTGCAGCGCACGTGATAGCGGCACCAGCCCGACGTGTGTTCACAGGTGCATGTGTGCACTGTGTGGCGTATAGGTACGTGTATGTTGGCGAACGGCGTGCCGGCCCCGCTGCCGTTCCGCAGGTGAAGGCGATATTGAAAGTACGGTTCCGTTTTGTTTCTCGTGAATTCGCAGCGTGTGAACGGTAAGCCGAGCCGAGCGCCGAGCCGAGCCCAGAACTGCATTCGAGAGCAGTCGCCGGTCCACGACGATCGCGGCTGTAATATAACTCTCTCGGCGAGCGACAAAAGAATTTCGCGGATAAGTAAAGCGCATTTCGAAATTCGCGTTCAGCGCGAATAATCGTCTTCTATGCGGGACGCGGACCGGCGCGTCTTGCGGCTGGTTACGAAAATATTGCGACGCTCGTGTAGGTGGAACGAGATCGTACGTAATGAGGAGAGTAAGGTGGACATAAAAGAAGTAAAAGGCAAATGCTAGCAACCCTGCAACCTGTTGCTCAATTATTGCCAACGTTTAATACGTCACACTAAGGAGCTTACGCGATTAGTAAATTATATAGAGAGACCGTTTACGAGAATTTTCTTAGCAAATTCGTATGCAATCGTTCGTCGTATTAAAAGTTGTATTAAAATATTGATATCTCCATGAACGATGGAATCGCCCTCGTAAAATTATCATTATATTCGCCGGGCGTTTATCTCGATCCCGTTCACGAAAACTGTACGACGTTTATTGCGTAATATACTTGCTCGTTATCCGGCATGTCGAGTAAGTGTAAATATATCTGTCGGCAATTTCACTTTCCCAAAGTCGAAACATTCGGCAAAACATCTATCGCGCCGTAGATATTGTGATTTATGCGATTGGCATAGTAATATCCACGGTATAGCTCAAATGAGAATGGAAACACTCGGCCGTAACGATAAGACTTCATAGTAGTCATTGTCCTGAATTCCTTTCGGTTAAATGTGAAGTTTCTCCGTGCAGGAGGAGGGATCGGCTACGCCGCAACTGATGCAAATATCCTCTGGCTGTCGGAACGGAAGGCCAGAGTGACGTACGGTAATCAAACAATCGTAGAAATTAAAAGCCGGAACGGATATACGGTGTTTAGTGCTTTTTATGTTTAATAGGAATAAATTATATCGATACCTAAAAAGAGTAGAAAATTTAATGTAGTTTTTAAATTAACATTTAATATTAATATTTAACGAATTTATAGAAAATTTTTTATATTTCAATATTCTATATCTTTTTAAAAATTTTTTGCTTTTACAGAAACTACATTGTTGGAAAATTTGTGTACTTTTGTGAAAAAATTTGCTGGTTAAAGTTTTTGTGTTAAGTAATCAACACATTCATATGTAATTTTAACACATGTCTGCTTTGTTAACTGAACTTAACAAATATAAAATGTAAAATTATTAAAATGATTTTAAAAATGTTAAAGTAATACAATATGCACGTATTTATTAAATGTGTTAAAATTTACTGAAAAAGAGTGTTGAAAAGAGTGTTGATTTTACTCTATAATAGAAGTGAGGATGACTGCGTGTTACTTATTACCATTCTTATATGAAAAGAACATTTCTCATATGTTAATTTTATCATAAAAGTTATGTTAATTGTACACACAATGAACTTTAAATTACGATCAAAATTACATTTCTTTTTTGAAATATTAACATGATATCAGTGTTACCATTTAACACATCCATATTATGTTAAATTAACACAAAAATTTGAGTGGACCGTTTGGGACATGTGATTTATGTTAAATTTAACACAAATTTTTCAAATGTGTACAATACATTCGAAAAAATTCACACATGGGTGTACGCATGTTTAATCATATGTTTAATCAAATATTTTTAATCATATGTTTAATTGAATATTTAATATGCCTAAATATTCTTTTAACATTTTATGAAAGAATTAAATATCTTTGCGGGTTTATGAAAATGTATAAACGCGCCTTAGGCCGTTACATTTATCAAAAACAAATCCAGCCTTTTTGCTAATTGAAATGCGTTTCTCGAACAGATGACCGAGAGCGAGCAGCGGAATAAGCTGTTGCCGTCTGCTAATTCTATGTCACATACAGGCGCGAGCCATTCAAGTGGCAGCAGGTATAGTTAATCCAGCATTAAGTAGCTTATGACCGGATCGGGGTCCCTGAGCGACTCGTAAGTCTCGCATTTTCTCGTTGACAACGCTCGGCGTCGCCGAGTTGGCATAACCACTCGTGAATTATAACCACGGAAATTCTGGATGTCCCTGACTGAAAAATATCGCTACATTTTTCGTCTGGGGATTATCTGACTAATCTAATTTCTATTGCATTCAATTATCTATCTGAATTAAATCATTTTAGATATTCCGGTAATTAAGACTTAAATTGAGATCTTATTTTATACAAATAGAAAAATTAATTTTATTAAATATCTCGAGATAATTAAAGAATAAGAGATAATGATTTCTTTACATATACCTATATATTTGTATTAGTATATATTATATATAATCATATATATTAATATTTATATAATTAATGTAATTTATATTATACAATATTTGTCAAATCATTTCATTTTGTATTTTTTATAATTACAAAATTTATCAACGTTTTCGATTTGTTAAGAAACAATACTAAATTAATCAAAGTATTCTTAAATAATATATACTCAAGGATATTATCGGAATCTCGAAAGCTACATCTAGAAAAACACGTGTAAAACGAAGTCGCGAATTAACATCACGAATTAGTTGCGGACTTGTGCCTGTCTTGCCTTGAATGTTTCGCCTTTTTTTCGCGCGATAAAACGGAAATGTTTATTCGGCCAGAAGGACAAAACGAGGACGAAACGAATGAGGACTAAAGACACTAAAGAAATATATTCACTCACTTATTCTTGGTCGGACTATGCAAAATCTATGACAAATGAGCCGGTTTAGTCATGTAAATTTTTCGTCGCTAATAGATCGTATTTTAATATGGTTTTTAAGCACTGCTGTTTATAACTTCGAAGTTTTATTTTTTTCAAAGTTCGTATTTTCTTAAATGTCATGTTTTCAGGATTTTCTATTTTTGAATCGTACGTTTGTTTAGAGAATATAAATTCACAAAAATAAAAATATACAGAGTGGACCACCGAAAACGAAACACATGTTTTTTGGCATTTAACCTTATTAACTTGTAGAAAACAAAGTTGACCTCCGAGCGTTTTTCAAACAAATAAGGTTAAATGCCAAAAAACATGTCTGTTTCGTTTTCGGTGGGCCACTCTATATAAAAATCTCGAAAGAGAATGTATATCTAAATGTGCAAAAAAAAAACAAAATATAAAATATAATATAAAAATAATTAAAAAAAGATTCGATAAGGAAACATCGGTCGTTTTCCTTCAATAGTTTGCGAGAACCGCGAGAAAAGTGGCACCGGGTATGTGAGTCATAATCGAGAATAGATCGAAGGATAGATCGGTGGATCTGCGACGAATCCATATAGGGTACGGACAGGTCCTCGCGAGCGATCGGTGCCACTTATGGCAAATCTTAAGAATCCACTTTCGATTTCTGTACGGTCGCGATCATTCGTATAAACGGAATCTTGTTGCGTATAAACAGAGTCTAGCGACGTATATGTATATACGGTCTTACGATGCGTGTACGAAGGTGTATGCGTATAGAGGGAAAACAAGAAAAAGAGGAAGAAGAAGAGAAAGAGAAAGAGGCCATCTCTCTCGCGTGCTAGTTTCTTTGTGCGGGAGCGAAGGGCCTTCTTCTTCTCGGCTCACTGCCGCCGAGTCTCTCGATGAGATATTACGAAATTCAACATCTTTTATTGCGCACCGTAGGAGTCAGATTTCCCTTCTGAAATAACGCTCCTCCCCTGCATCGTGGCTGCCTTCCTGCTCGGCCACGTTGGCTGCGTGCCATATTCCGAGATTCCAACGTGTACACCGATAAAGCTCGCGTAAATCCGCGGATTAATCGTGTCGAACGGTGCACCGTTGCATTCGTGTCTCTTATTTGCAGTTCCTTGCAGCTTCTCTCTCTTATTTAGCACCGCCCGGCGTGAAATAATAAATCGGGAAAGGTGAGTTCCCTATTTTTCGTCCCGGAGAGAGGGAGAGGGAATCACACTGTAAATATAAGCGTATTATTTTTACACGCATAAACATAAAAAATGACACATTTGATTGAAGCTCTTTTCATATGTTTCTTGTCATTTTAGATTACGTCATTTAACACGTTTAATCGTATTAAATTAAAAATTAATACGTTCAGTCGTGTTAAATGACATGATTTAAAACGGCAAGAAATGTGTAAGAAGAGCTTCAGCTAAAATAACAGGCTTGGATTTGCAGTGCATTGGCAATATTCTATTGCGTTCGATTTGTGCTTCGTTCACGGTATAATATTTGGCGCATTTACGACGCAGTATGTAATGTTGAAGGCTCGAATATTGATCTTTTATCATTGTTAAATAGGTAGTCGCTAACGAATGCGCATTTTAATCAGCCTACCGTTCCATCAGAATGAATTCAGGAAGTGCTAATGAAAGATTATTCTAGTCTAAAATTGCATTGCGCGCTATATACTATAAACTACCTGCTTGACACAGTATTAAAAATCCATTCCACAGCCATTGTATTAAAATGAAAATAAATAGTTGATAACGTTATTTTAATAACTTCTTGTCTTGCATACTATTAACAATGTTCTTTTACGTAAATTATTTTTTATTATACTTTCCATCAAATTATAATCCAACATAATCAATAAAAAATCAAAATTTCTAAAGTAAAATTAAAATGATTAATTATTAATTAATTCATTATTTATTACTTAACAAATAAAATAGGATTAACAAATATACTAAGTATACGGTTGACTCAGAAAGTTAAGAGAAATAAGAGTTTTGGAAAAGAAAGTTCTTTTTTGCTACTGACATCATTTATGCTGAGCTTTCGAGTCGGACGACTGATGCGATCAGCATCACCAAATACGAGACTACACCTTGATTAACATCCAGCCAGCGCGCTCCGTGACGCGTCATGTGTACCAGTAGGGCACACACGGCGATCCAATCGGTTAGCGCGCGCAGCCGAGGCCTCGGTTGTGCGTACAGGTCGTAATTAAAGGACTGATCTATCGATCCTTTCGGATCTGTCGACATGCGGGACGGCTACCTGCGCCGCGGTGCACGTGCATGCACGTAACGTACGTTTTATATACGGTACGGTACGTATGTACGTGCGTGCACGCTCTCGTGGTGCACACGCGGTAGCCATATATGGTGCAGAGACGTTAGCGGTCAGTCCACCGTATGGTGGTAGCAACGCGCCCGCTACCATCTTTATCTCGGTCACGGCGACTCCGTGAAAGTGAGAGCCAGCCGAGTGAGAGCCTCCCTCTCCCTCCCGTCTCGCGATGCCTCGCGAGTAGTACTCGCACGTACGTATTATCCGGGCGATTCTCCTTCGTTTGCGTGACCGCGCCGTTTCTTTCTCGCTCTCTCTTTCTCTACGTTCCGTTCGTTCGTACGTACATTCATTTGTTGCCTCGTCTTTTTCCCCGTTTGACGTTTTTCCAGCTCCCTCCACGTGTTTCGCCGTTTGCCTCGCCGAAGGCATGTATGTACACATTCGCGAGAGTGCGCATTCGTGTGTTTTATGTCGGTCAGGCGATCGTCATTGATGTATTGGCGTGCGTCGAGAAATAATGACGAGTTGTTTTGAATTCAATTTCTGTAATTATAATAACGCTTGAACCATTTTTCGCAAAATTATAAATATGGATTTTCGATACCTTGTTTAAAATAAGATGCATATTTGAGTAAAAGGAATTTGAAACTGTTTATTTTGTGTTGTTTTTATTTTGTATCATTGCTCCTCTCTGTCGAAAGAGAAAGTTGACCCTCTCTTCTCCTTTTTCTCTTTTTTTTTCTACGAAATTATTAACTCCTCGCCATTATCTAGTTATAGTTATCCAATTAAGATATGTTGGGCTGTTGAGAGATTCGGTAATTGGATGATGTCAAGGAGACGGAAAAGAATTGCGTTTTAGGCAAGTTTCACACGGACACATCGTTTGTGAATAATTATATCACAGTAATTATATCACACTGATAAATGCATCCTAGCCTTGGTAACTTCACGGTCGTAACTTTCTAGTTCCTGAGAGATTTGAACAATAAAACATTAAAATTTCTATATACTGATGACTAATATTTCCCAAAATTAGGAATACGTAATTATGTAGAAGTGATTTACGTCTTTTCTTCGTGTCTCTTTCCTCTAGATCGACTTATTAACGTATTGCATTTTTGTATATAATTTTACAGTAATGTTAAAAAAAGTTTTTCTATTTGTGCGTTATTTAATGTTTGATCCAGCTGTGAAATTGATTTCATGCGAAATCGATCTTAGCCTTGAAATTCACGCGACGTATGCGGCTTGGCCTTGCTTTCTCATTCTTGCTCCTTTTTGTCTCGTGTCTCTTCTCTCTTCGTGTTTCTTATTCTCTTTTTCACCCTTATTCTTTTTTTGCACGCGCCGCCTGTAACCTGGTCCAGTCTATCGATCAATTCGCTAGCGGACCCATTCTCGAATATATTGCGCGCAAGTATTTTTGACTGATTACATGTTAGCCGCGTCTAATTCGCATGTTAACGCCGCATAAAAGAGTACCGCAAAAGAGTAATCTTAATAGACCATGAAATTTCATTCACGACTGGAAATACACCGAATCGTTTTTGGTCTCCAGAAGAAATATTGCACACTTATTAGTGTATGGAACAGTCGGGAAGAAAATAATTCTAAAAATATTTTAAGAACAATAATTTTTAAGCTATTTCAAAGCAGTACGTTTTATTTTTAATAAATTATTATGTTAATATATTATTTTTATTATATATATATATATTACTTTCATTATTATGTAAGAATAATAATGAAAGTAAAAATATTTATAAAATAAATATAACACATACATAAGATATTTAGAAATTAATGCCAAAAATATATTCATTTTTTCTTTTATATAAATCCCTATATATTTTTCCATGTCTAAAATAATGGTAAATATTTTTTTTCTCTTAGTTACACATAATTAAATTTTCGAAACGATTAATAGAAAAAGCCCGGTGTATAACTGGCCACGTTTGTCCGTCTCTTCTTAATTTCGAATGGCTCGTCTGACCACGTTTATCTGTTCCTATTTGAATGCAAACAATTCGTCTGACTACGTTAGTCTGTCCCTACTTGAGCGCGGATGATTCGTCTGACCGCGTTCGTCTGTCCCTACTTGATTTCAAGCGATTCGTCTGACCATGTTCGTCTGTCCCTACTTGAGCGCGAATGATTCATATTCTTCGCGGACCAATTTGCGCGTCAGCGAGTGCTAAATCGCATAATTCTTTCCATCATATCTACTTACGGTAGCAACTGTGCTCCAACAAATAATCGTGTCGGTTAAGAACTTTATCGTCTTTCGACGTTATTTCGAAACATCTCGACTTTATCTCTCATCGGACACTTTCTTCGCGGCGGATCGCAATCCCGCACGCATGGATATCCTTTTAGATATCTATTGGGATATATCTCTCTCTCTTTATTCTTTACTCTTTCTCTTCGCGGTAATGGGTATCTCCGGCATTCATCTGGCAACGCGTTGCTGTATCGCCGAGGCTGTTCGGATTTATGCAATGGCAACGTGACACATTCCGACATATTCCGACATCCGACAGCGCAGATCCATCGTGTATTTATGCAAGCTTTCTATCGCGTATATACTTGAGCGAACATTAAGGAGATTTATTGCATCTCCCCATTGGATTGATCTTGAAATATGAGGAAGCCTGATTTATTAATAGCAGTAACCATATTTTTCTGGATGGATCCCTTTTCTACTCATAATAAAATTGCAATTAGTGTCTAAATAATTTCTTTTGTCACAAATAATCTTTAAACAATATAGTTTTTTTATGAACATCCAACCTTATTATTTAATTACTTATATAATAACATCTATTTTTTAGATGTTTCTTTTATGATACATAATGAACGTAACGAATAAAAAATAAAATTCCTTTTCTTTCTCATGGCTCCAAAACTTATATTATGTGGTATAACTTGGAGCACAGTGCGAACCTCGGCGGATTTGCCAGCCACTTAAAAGCGAATAGTTACATCAGCGTGATCTACCACGCCTGAACATAAACCCGACCGCGTGAAAGATCGGTTTTTAAATCCGTAGCGGATCCGCGATCCGGGAGCCGGCTCTATCTCGATGAAAGATGGAACGGTTTGTTTTCCATTTTTCCCACCCCGTGCCTTTTTTCTTTATATCTCGTCGCTGGAGCGCGTGAGAAGAGAATTGTGTGCACGCGTTTTCAACGATAACGAAATAATCGTAGGTGCCGCAGCGTGGCGTAACTTATGGCTTGTCGATTTATCGTTAGGATTATCTGGACTATATCTTCGTTAGGGTACCTGTCGGTCGCCCGGTATCGATCCGATCTACCACGCCTCGATATATAATAAGCGTTCCGGATGGGAAAAACAATGCTTTCAGTCAGTTTGCGTAACGCCGCGCCGTAGTTTTACGATTTGGGAGCGCGGTCAGAGCGAAGCGACAAAGAAAAAGAATATTAATCCATCAAATAGCAGATTTTCAACTCCTTTATTTTCTAGTACTTTTCATTATTTGGACGTTTATCATTGCTATAATATCCTCTTTCTCATTTTGTATTTATTTAATTTCTTTATCATAAGAATTTTAAGATGCTAATTTTTCCATGAATCATAAAGATATCTTTGATTTCTGTTTTATGATTTATATGACAAATTAAAAAAAGAATTTGCTTTATAGATAGCTTATAGTTTATTATAACTTAGGTTAATGGAAAAGTATTTATATCTATTATTGTTTATTTAATATATTTATTATCATAAAAACCGTAAAAACGCAACTATTTTTTACCAAGACCTGATAAAAAAATTTTATTTCTATATATTAATCTACGTTATTTTATCTAAATTAAATTATTTTTAATATAAAAATTTACAAAAGATTAAATATTTCTTGTTGTACTGAATAGTAACGGTACTCTTGACTGGTAGCTGTTAAAATATTATTGTCCTTCTTTCGGAACATGACGCGGATATCGTGTAGAGAACTGCGTAAAATGATTGTAATATCGATAAATATTTGTTGCCTAATAGAATTTACGATTATTTCCATCGTACCCTTTCGCGCTGATAGACCGATGCTTTTACATAGAGAACAATGCAAGTGCACCGGCGTGCACGTTGCCCTGGAAAATCTACATTCAACCTGCCACACCTCGCTTCTCTTTATCTTCTCTGGGAATAATCGACAAGTCCGGAAGAAAAACCAAATATCTCCGCTTTGAATAATACAATAAGGAAACGTGGAAACGTGACTAAAACAGTTTATTCTATGTAAATTTAACTATCTGCTCAAAAAATATAATTTAGAAATATAGATAACATGTATAATCGCGAATCCTTTTCATGACTCATAAAGTCCTCTTTATACCTCATGAATAAATTGCATGAAAAATTGCAATTCTTTTGTAAAAGATATATGGTTCTTGCTTTGGGATCTTTGAGTGTATTTTAAATTAACCGATCTTTCTCCATTGTATTTCAACAATTCAAGGTGATGTTTATCTCACGATGTGGCAAGCGTATCTTCAGCTGTCAAAATGTATTATCATTTCCGTGCGAGAACAATGACGATATTTCGCGATAGACTCATTGAATTGGCTGTTCACTAAAAATAGTTGAGAACACTTTGGACATAACTAAGACTCGCAATTATTCCGTTCGCGAGTTAATGTCTACGAGGGTGCGTGGCGATATTTCCGCCCGAACGAGGAGAACAATGCGAGTTTGCGCGGACCCTTGAGAGCCTTGGAAAGGTGGGCTACATCGGGGTCCGATCTACCACGCCTAGGTACAAGAGCGCGAGCCTCACTTCTAGGCGAGAAAAACGACGTTTTAAATCGTTCCGTTGCCAGCAAGAGCTGTACCGAGCTGCGTTGCGCACTGGCCGGCGTACTGCCATGGAGCGAAATGAGTTATGCTCACTGCCAGGCTATTGGCATTCGTGTCGTGTCGTAAATCGGACTTGACACCTCCCAGAATGAAATCAGTGGTTGTCAGTGCGCAACCTCGGCACGGTGGTGCAGCCGATAGTTCACAGCCGCGATTTCGCAAAGCTCTCAGCAGACCGCAGCTTGCGGGTTGGCAGGTGTCCCTTGCTTAATCGCCGATCACGCCTAGAATCTCGAGCCTTTGCATTTTTCCGACGAGAGGAAATATTGCGTCGCGGAATGCTATTAACTATAGGGAGCGAGGTCACGAAGGGAATTAACGCTTATTATAAAACGTCGAACGAACGTTCGACAATCTGAAATATCATACATGCTTTTCATTTAACTATTAATTTTAACAGCGTTATTTGTCGTAGTCTCAATTGTTATTTCAAGAATAATGTCAGGAAATATTGAAGGGAAAATTTAAAAAAATAGTTTAAATGGAAAATAATGATTACAATTAGACAAATTATCATTATGCGTATAAAATATATGATAAGAAAGAAATACAATTATTTTTCTTTATTTAACAATCTAGGATCACTCGATGATAATCGCTCGAGAATCTCGCCGCGCCTCCTTCGGGATGATAACATGATAACATGTATATATAGAGACGTGGAAAATTGACGTTACAAGTGTCCAGCGCACGTTAACTAGCATAAGTGCCGGAAATCTGTGCGTGGCCGGCCATACAATTTATTATCTCGACGTATATGCGTCGACGAGTGTACCGAGAGTTTCGCGTGACGGTATTTGTCGTGCGAATGGATGTGTTACGAGACAGCTTAATAACATGATCGCGTGACATTTCAATAATAATACCTACCGCCATTTCCCTTTTAGTCGTAATGATAGGATATCGATAGGGCAAAAATGAAGAGAACTGCGCGCGCGCTCGCGGACGCACGACAGAAGGTCGACGACGACGGCGGCGACGATGACGAGGAGAATACAATGTTGTGTGTTCGTAATTTATCGTGCAAGTGTACGCCGCCACAATACCAGCGTTGCATCAACGAGCTGCTGGAATGCTGATTATAACGTTCCGCGTACACGCGAGAATATACATACTTGCAATTATTATTTGTGCTCCTTCTTTTATTTCATTAATTCTTCTTTTCAATTAGACGTAATTGAATCGATCATTTGAAGGAATTTAAAAATGTGTGTAGAAGAGTTGTATCTTATTGACACATAAATAATTTTCTGAAATTTAATTTATTTATTTTCAATAATTCGAAATAAATTTCTGAAATTCTAAAATATTAACAATATGTATATATTTTGATTTAATATTAACAATATGTATATTTTGATTTAATGCGTTACAAAATCTCTGATAGAGCAAAATAGAAAAGCGGGAAAACTATATGAAACATTTTGAGGTTTTATAAAATATTTTTTATAAATCTTATACTTCACTGAAAAAAGATTAGTGAAAGTAAAATATATAATTTAATCATTTTCAAAGTTCAAAATTTGGCTTTACATAAATCCAATCTTACAATTCAAATTCAAACGCATCTATCGAGAAGATGGCTCTTTATATGGCTAAATAAAAAAATTTAACATTTCTTGTTCTATATTCCTTTTCTTTCTTTTTTCTTAAATCATCAGTGTCTTGCGAGATATTCGTGAAATATCTTGATGAAACATTTCGTACAATGTCTACATTATAATGACACTATTTTGCGGTTGCAAACGAGCCGCGAAAAAATAAGCAGTGCGAAAATCGCACTGCAGTTTGCAACAAAAACGAGTTGAGGAAAATGAGAAGTTAAAATGTGCGAAGGTTTCAAGCGTAGATTCGCCTTATGATTGTGAATCATGGTAGCATTTTGCAGCCGGTAATCTGTAATCTGCCGGGACTTATCCAGGGATTAACTATGACTGTGTAAACATTGTAACAGCATTGTGATTTGCAAATTGCATTCGCGAGAAATCGTTGCGTTGTTGTTTTTCGAGGAACATTCATCGACGTTCAATCAAGAGTGAAAGATGAGTCATTACAGATATCTGCACATGTTGTAATGATACGTTTCGCGTCGCGGAGTCCCTTGCACACCCGATAATCTGCTGATGATATGAGAAAAATAACGCTACGTTTCGATAAGAAGAAGAATATGGTTGCCGTGGTTAAAGGCTGTAGCAAACCGTAAAAATTTGTGCAAACGGGACAATCGCATTCCGGCCGTCAGCGAATGCTTCTCGATAGTTTTTTTCCGCACGTCAGGCACGGAAATTTCCAGAATGCCAATCGCTAGATGCAATCGTGAGATGCACGTGTCTGCAGAGCCGGAAACAGGCCGTTGCGGGCCGCGAGCGGGCGCCTTTCTAGTTTCTATCGTGTTACGATACGCGAATTCGTGCAAGGCTGGTGGACGATTTTTCTAGCACGCTCCACGAGTGCCTGAATCGTGCGCGGGTACCGATCGACCTCGAATTTTCGATGATTATCGATCCTTATGCATCAAGCAACGGTTGATCGCTTGGCGCCGCGCCGTTCCTGCCCGAGTAAACGAGGTAACGACCGGGCACGAAAACGGCTCGATATTTATTTTATATATATCATATAAATATAAGTGAAACACAAACTGTTTCATGCCGATCGATCATCACGTTCTTCCTCGCTAGGTTTGAAAGTGAGCGACTCCTTGACCAAGATCGCCAATCTGACGAGACGAATCTGTTAGGCGTCTTTGTTTGGACAATACCAGATATAAAATGTTACGAAAATGTATTTAGAATAGTGGTTTACCTTGAGAAACGAGACACACATTAAATTACAAAAGATCTTTTCTCAAAACTAAATCATTAAAGGGAGAGAGAAAGAACGCAGGTATAATTTTGTATATTTTGCTAAAATATAAAATTCGTATTGTGTACATTTGTTACTAAAAGTCGGTTGCCTCATAAAATATAGGAAATATTGTTTCTCAATTATATTCAATGAAATATATAAATTTTCGTATTTCGGTGCTCTCTGGAAATTGTTATACCTGATTAACAAAATGCATACGATATTATTTCTAACAATACATTTTTCATTTGCAAATTGATTAATAAATATAAATTTTTAAAATAATTACGTTGTCCTTGAAAAAAGATTTGTCGATTTTCCTGTTCGCCGCGTTTGATTAGAAGAAATAACCATTTATTATAATACATGTACGAATTTCTCGAATACAATCCCTATCTCCTGAACGTTCAATTGTTTGCCTTTTGCAATCGCGCGGCTGCCGAGTATTTCCCGTTCAGTATTTCCAATAAGGTGAACTTCGCGATGGTGCAACAGTATGCTTGTATACTTCGAGTAGTCCTCGTCGGTGCTCGCACGCTCGGAACTCGCAACTCGTCGACAAGTGCGCGTCGCTCCTGTTGCTGCAGAGCTTTGTTCTCTCCGTGGGAACACCGGCGGAGATTATTGAAGTGGGTAGCGGTATACGCTCGTCGCGAATTATCATACGCGCTCGAACGAGTATCGCCCGTATACCGCAAGTGTCACCTGTGTGACAACGTATTTCTTTGCATTTTTGTAAAAGGTATTTTTTGTTGCATTGAGTATTTGTCGCAAAAGCTCCTCCGTTACTATAACATACACGTCCTTTGTACTTTTGAACATTTTTATGTTCTTGAGCAAAATTTAAGGCAGGATATCTCGTATATTTATGGATCTAGCGTTAATACGACGAAGTGTGAGAATAGATTTGTAAAAAATGACGCTAACAGGTTTCGCGCTAATAGAGCCCTCGCCGCCTGTTCGGCTCGTGGCGAATCCGCGATGTAAACGTCGAAGATGATTACATTCGTCGGGTTAATGTCGTATTAAGCGTGCCGAATAATATATCGTGGCGTGCGATTCCGCTAAAAAACAATAAACGGTACTGTCTGCACCTGCCTGATGCTTGATCCCACGACCTTGCAAAGTGGGTCGCGCAACGGGGAAGGATACGATTATGTCGAGTTAAAACGTGCACGGGCATAATCCACGTGTAACATACTTAACATATACGGAACAAAATGACGATGCGGAGTTTGTACCTGCGTGACCCCGTAGAGAGACTCCACATACATCTTTGTTCATAGCTGGCGCCACGTTAAAGGATAGATTTCAACCTCTCGCTCGCGTCGTCGATATTTTTTACGATATTTTCACAATACATGACGCAGCATGTGGGATCGAAAATTGTACGCGAGAATATTTTCTTTTCGACGAATGGCTCCGTATAAGTCTCACAGGTGTAAGTCGTTGCAATTTCTTTCTCACACTTAACATAGTTCGTATAAATTTAATTCTTGTGATTAACCGTTTAGCATTGAAGTTTTCACAACAGAAAATGGATTTTAAATGAAACTGAGCAAATACTTAAAAAAAAATTTGTCTCTTTATATATATCGAAATAAAATTTTGTAATAAATTATTTGTGGAATTTCTATTAAAAGTATAATATATACTCGTTTTATTTCCAAAGTAATAAAAATTATGCCTTCATTTTGCCGAACAGATACCGTGATATCGCGTCGAAAGTCATGTCGATGCTAAACAGGTCTTTACGCACAATGTTTCTTCTGGGCAATGACACTAGCGATCGGCGTATCGATTATCGAGCATGCACCAGGGCAGCGTGTACTGAGATTACGTTGTCAGCCGGAGTAACAAAGTGCGACACGGGACACTGACACAGGAGTTAATAAACCCGCCGTGTAACCCCGAGGAGACGAGGCTCGGGCCTCGTTCGGCGGGATCGATAACGCGTAATCAGAACTATGCAAAACATCCGGGCAATCTTCGTCGGCGGCATCGCGCGAATTGCGAGAGCCAATGGGAAATCGGATAACGAGCTCTCAAGACACTCTGCCGAACGAAGTCTATCTTGCGCCTAGACAAGTTAGGCACGTGCTTGAATGCAAATGACGTTAGAGACTCTCGGCTTCACTAGGCAGAATAAACACTGCCAACAGCAAGGCTAATAACATTTTTCTATTTTAACTTTAAATTATTGTCTTTTCTTATTTTCCTTTGTCAAAACAAGATAAGAAAGCTAGGGTAATATTTCTAAAACCCGCAAAACATTCCAAAGGTAGTATAATAGCAGATTTGAAGTTTCAGAGATTTTAAGCGCAATGATGTGATTAAAGCCCTCGAAATTTCGAAATCTTGGAAATAAAATAGCAAATAGCACGTGCTACCATTTAATAAACAGAGAAGAACAAGGTTTGTTTCAAAATTTTCAAATTATTTTATTTGTTATTTACTATTTACTAATAATTAAAAACTTCTAAGAAGCAGCTAGACATAATCTCATAGAGTGATGAGGGTACTTCGATAGTCGCGGCCTTAAGCGACCACTTAGGCGACTTATCGCTAAATCTGCTACTACGAGAGCGATTATAAAATTATAACACATACATAATAACAATCCGCTTACGCTTAATCGTAGATGTGTGCGCGTTATGCACGCTCGCGCGTTAAACAAGCAACGATGTAATAAAGTACAACATATCTCATCTCGGTGCGCGGGGGTAAACCAGTTTCGAACCTGGTATTATTTACGGTCTGAAAAACATTTACTACTATTTGAGCAACAGATAGCGTTAAGTACCGCTGTTTCGACTTGGAATGTTAATTTGTATCGCATAGACAAACAGGATGTCTACATTTGCGGCAATAAGCCCCGAGAAAGGGATTTTACTGGATCTTTTCGTCGTTGAAAGTAATCCGGAGTATATCTACTTCCCTCAGAGAAAAAAGTCGTTTTAGCAACTAGAAATTTGTAGACAAATAGCGCCTCAACTATGTGCTATAAAGTTGCAGTAACAACAACAAATAAGTTATATGAACTAAGAAAACATAGTAATATTAACCATTTATAGTAAATCGTTGGATAAACTACATATTTGTTTAAATATTTGTCTAAACTGGAAAAATGTTGTTGTCATAATATCTTACTTGTATGAAGTCTATATAACTGTGTAATTATAGTAGAGTCGCTATTTCACTATCAATTAATAGTTCACAAATGTAGTTAGCGTGACTATATTTTTATAGTATTCAGTACTACTTTAGTTTCTATTACTTCGTAAAACTAGTTGCAACTACTTAAATTTCAGAGTTGCCAAATTATAATTGCCAGAACTATTTCGTTTTCTCTCAGTGTTTGTACGTCGACGAGGTTTTTCTGTCGAATGATGCGTCCCTTAACGTATAAATTATTGGAGAATTATTACAAACTAATTTAATTAAAAATTTGAAGAGAATTTATCAGACAGAAATGTTAATGAATCAAAAGTATGAAGATCAAATATCTAAATCTAATTCTATAGTAATCAATATCGTTTCCTACTTTTAGGAAAAGCGTTTGCTTAATTGCTCAATTTCTATTGATTATGTATCTCTACGTTTATCTCGCGAAAGTAAAAAAAGAAGAAGCGAAACGACAGGAAATAATTTGATGTAGTCATATATATCTTTGTATTGGATTTAATAACTGTTTCCCTGTCGAAAAAGAGTAGCTCGAATCGATCGGGAATTCGATCCCTAATCAGCTACAGGCAAAGGAGAACTTAATATCAGGAAACGTGATTTTATATAATTATAGAAAGTATGTTGATGCGTGTACCGCTGGTATTAATAACTAGTCGAAAAAACGGCTTCCCGATTCGCTCTGGTACACAGCGAGCGAGATGTGAGTCAGGCATTGGATGTTAATGTCCGGATTAGTCGACGGGGCTTGCAAGAAAGTGTACACGATGTGGACGTGTAAGGAAGTGGCGAGCAAAGCGCGCCGATCGAGGTATCGACGTGTAGTAATGTACCCGACCTGGTATTGTGCCACCGTTTGCCAGCAGCATCGAAACAGACCACACACGCGCGGTAATATCACGACAGGTTGTCGTAACTAAGCTAATAATTACATAAGCAGTCCGCTCGACCTTCCTTTAACCGGAGGCGTATTGATGAACTACCTGGAAAGAGGCGAACAACGCCGCCGGTCATTCATCTCGCATTTGTATTAATTTTTGCCACATATGAATATTATTACAATGCTTTTACGAAAGAAAATTGTTTTAGCATACACTGAAAAAAAATTCTTGGTAAACTTGTGAGATGCATTTAGTATACTTTCTTTTAAGTATTTGATTATTATTACCGATTATAATAATAACAAAACATTTTGTAATAATTATAAATATTTGTAATAATTATAAAAGAGCAAATTTTGTTTAGAGCAAATTTTGTTGAGTCAACTAAATTATGTAATACTTATTATACGTTTAGTTGAAATTATTTCACCAAGGTGCTTGGTATAACATTAACCAAGCTTGAATTTTTATAACCAAGCCTTTCTTTCAGTGTACAACGGTACGTTTAAAATTTATTTAAATCCTATATCAAATTTGGGGCCGTAAAATTGTATTTTTTATTATTAATATCAATCTAAAAAATATCAATATAAAAAATATTAGAAATGAAATTATGCTATTTTAATATAATCCCTTGCCAAATTATTTATTGTAAAAGAGTTTAGTTATAAGATAAGCTTTACTACTTCATTACTCTTTATATCGATGAATAAAATTCTTGTAAATCACTTACTTTTAGGGCATAAAAAACTGAATTAAAAATAATGTTTAGGAGATATTCTTCGCGCACATGCTTAGTCAAATTTAAACTATAAAAGCCGGACTTTACGCGCGCAACGACTGCTAATACGACGATCGTATATGCGTATTGAAGAGTGATTTACATCGTCGCGAGGCTTACACGACGAGCATCATAAAATCCAAAATGCGCTACGCGATATTACGGTGCCGTTTAACGAGTCCACGCGCGATCTTATCGCGAGCGAGAGTTGCGCGCGGGACACATATCCGGCGCCGATTATTAAAATCTCACTTTATGTCGGTGATTGCGCAATTATGCAGATTATCGCTCGCATTCGTTTTAGACTTTCAGCCCCAGTGGTAGTGGCGGCGGGGCTGCAGGCGGATCATTGCATAATTATGCAGATCGCCTACCTCGTTAATACCAAAAACGTCCGGACGACACCTCCTGCGGATAATCAGCCTATAGTGCTCTCTCTTTAGCCGACTCGACCACCATGACCTCACCGTTCCCGATTTAGCTCCTCGATGCGGCACCGCATACACCTGCGCAATTGATGCAACGAGGGTCTTAAGGGACCTTGTCGCACCTGACGCGTCGTCGCGCCAGGTTCTAAGCGCGGCTGTTTATGCTACGCCGTGTACGGAAAGTGTGTTACGTGACGCGGCTGTTTTCCGATGCCGTCGACAAAGTTGACACAGCACTTCGCTTCTGCGTGCCTAGTATTGTCGCAAAGAAAAGAAAATACCTCGTCAACCTGCGCATTTTTCTCTACACCGCCCTACAATCGCGTTTAAAGACATTGCGCAGAAATCTCCCCGAGCTGCGTATATAATTAAATTAAAAAGCAAACAAGAGATGGAATATTCTCCGCCAGTGAATATTAAACCACAGAAGAGATTTGTTTCGACACACACACAACTGGCCAATTTAATTTAAATTAATATATCGCGAATCGCGACATTTTTCGACCATAGGTTTTGGTCCTTCTAAAGTAAATGAAATTAATTTAATGTAAAGAATTTGTTGCGAAAAATTTTATCTTAACCAGGAAATTTTTCGCAACAAATTCTTTACATTAAATTAATTTCATTCACTTTAGAAGGATCAAAACCCATGGTCGAAAAATATCGCGATTCGCGATATATTAATTTAAATTAAATTGGCCAGTTGTGTGTGTGTCGAAACAAATCTCTTCTGTGGGTTAAATTAAAAAGCTTATTTCCGAGTCGTCTTCCAAGATGCGTATTCAGAAAAATTGAGATTAAGCATAATCACTGATAGATTAGTCGCCAGTAATATATCGTGGCATTAATTAATACGCTACGATACATTAAATAAATGTTTTCGTCGTATATCCACTCGCGTGTTTATCAAATCAAAATCTTTACATCCTTCTTGATTTCGCGCGTATCTATATCAAGAAATCTCTACAATGTTCTTACATGTCGCCCGTACGAATTTACATATGCATGTACAATTCTGCGTATATTGCCTAAGGTTGATCGAACGAATATCCCGCATGCGGATGCGCGATGTCGACGGATCGGAAAAATCGCGTCGTCGCGAAAGTGGGTCCGATCGAGCCGAGCTGCGGCTTGAAGGATGACTTTTCGCAGCCGAGCGCGAGCGAGCCGCTCGGCTACGAGAACCTTCGAGGCATCATTAATCGCTCGTTCGCGTAATTAATTACTTCTAACCGGCGCAACGATTGGCACGAAACCGTGCTGCGTGCGCCCCGCCGAGGGAAATCTCCGTGTAACCTGCTCGCGTCGTTTTTTCACTTCGCCGACGTGTTCGCGGATCTCTCGCGTTTCACTGACCTCCGGTCTATCCCTTGCGCCTTTTTCGCCGCTGTGGGAAAGTTTTGGATCACAATATTGTAGCCAGGATTGGATAATGGAGCAGGAAGTGGGCTCAGAAAATTAATACCTTTAGAGAGCCGCAGAGTTTTTTTTAATCATTCCCCTACTCTAACCAAGATTTAACACTATCTTGAAGAGCTGATAAGGAAAAGCTTTTTGGTACATCCTGAACGAACGGTTTATGATGTTTAGTAACAGATGGCAGAAACTCTTCGAGTAAATCTTGATTTAAATCTAACTGTGATAGCAAAGAATATGCCTCTTGATCTTTTATGTCTGTATAAATTGTAAGACTAAGCTAATGAAAGTTTTGCTCTAGAAAAAATACATATGTTTAACATATAATCGCGCATGCAAAATATGATACTGATTTCGAGACACTATAATGTCTTGCAGTTCTCTAAAGGTTAAAGGATCGAGACCGATTAAAAATCATAACTATCATCAGGCTACTTCAGCAAACTCATTAATGATTTTTAGAATTTTCTTGCTGTTTCATTTTTCTCGAATAATGGCTCGCGAAAAGGTCACCTTGTCGTCGCGCCACTTTCGTTTAATCGCGATTTTTAATTCCGACGTTTTTATAGCCGCCGCTTCTTTGGCGCCCGGCGTATAAGCGTCTCATAACGGTACGAGTTAACTTAATGTCCCATGGATATCGCGAAATATGCGTGTAGCGAATATGCGTAAGCGTCGGAAAAAGCAGTTGGAGGCGTGCGGAGCTATCGGCGGGCCTCGTTGAATATGCAAATCGCGATCGCGGCCGATCTGGACGACGAGCGAACCTGCTTAAAACGGAGCGAGAAGGCGGTATACAGAAATTGGAAAGTGACGCGGATATTCGCACGTCACTTTACTGCCCGCCGCGTTTATAGGCATCGAACTGACGCACGAACAAACGAACGAATCGTCGCAGATACGTGCGAATACGATTCCGCGTGAGAGATGAGAAATATATCGCGCCTACGTTCCAACACCTACACTGAAACCTACACAGCGCGTATACAGGATGTCGCAGCATCGCCGCTAAATTCTGTAACCAATTTGTAGCTGATTACTACTACAGTAATAAAAAACGTACTCTTCGTAAGTGATTAAGGACAAAAAAAGTCTGCTTATTAATCACCGAAAAAATCATATTCTACTACATTATAGAATAATCCGATAAACTACAGAATATCTCCCACTAAAATAAGCGCCAAGTATATGTCATAAAGGTGAGAGGATGTCCCTCTAATAGGTAGTAGAATGAATGATTAGAATATACCTTTAATGTGAATTCGAAGTCTGCCCGAAGGCCAACCTAACCAACTTCTGGGACAAGTTCTCCAATCAAATCTTGCTTGAGAATTGTCAATCTCCGCATTGAATTTATTTTTTTGTCTACAGCAAACAATCAAACATGCAATACATTTCAACACAAAGCAGCATGATATCTCACTCAACAATGTAACTGTAATATAACACGCATGTGATACTTATGTGATACTCACTTACATACTTTCACAAGAATTCCAATTCGTACTTATTCTCAAAATGTCTGATTAATTCAAATAAATTATGCTGAAGCAGCCACTCTTTCACTTCTTCCATTTTTTAAGAACAGCACTATATGTAGGTTATGAATCACGTATCGCCGTATATCTGATACTGCAGCGCGGGCAATACCCGGTTAATCAATCATCGAAGTAGTATTTTAGAATATTTTTTTTATTTCAGAAACTATTCTTAACAAGAGACTTTTAAAAGGGAATATTCTGAATTTTTTAGAATATTCGATTACCGGAAAGCTTTAGAGAGTTTTGTTCTAAAATCAAGAATATGATTTTTTTGGTGAAACTTTGAGAATGAAAAAGATAAAATTAAATTTCTTGTCGTTCAACTAAACCACTTTGTTAAATTTCTTGATTTCGAAATAAATGATATCGGGTTTGAATGTCGTATAAGAATTGTTGAAGAGATTTTTACGTAGTTATTTATAATTTTTTTAAAGAGACCGTTAAAGTCTATAACTTTTTCAACGTAGTGTTCTATATACTATACCTCCGAAAAGTGTTTTCTCAAATTATATACAGACCGCAATATTTTAATTAATAAAACGGTATTCGTTTTAATTTTTTAATTAATAAAACAGTACTTGTTAACGCACTTTCCGTACATTTATGGACTAAAAAGGAACATTAAACGCGCTATTTAGGGACCGCCGTTGATTCTTCGTCGCCGTATCGAAGCCGTGGGCTCTTGACGAGGTTATACCGAAGCAAATCTCGCATCTCTCAGGGCTATCAACGGTACCCTGGTTCCCCAGCAGGATGTTACACGGGTGGTTTCGTATATAGGCACCGTGGAAGAGGCCAGGCTAACGTGGCGGGGCATTATGCGATCCCGCGGAAGGTTTCCGTGATGGCACACCGGGCATAGAGCATCGTGGCTAAGAGGCAGCCTAAGCCCGAGATATCAATAAATAACCTATCTGGCAATATTATCTCAGCGGTTTTATGCCCCACGGAGCGGGGAATGCGATCCAGTTCCTACATATAGCCCCAGCTGCTCCTTTCCTTTAACCCAGGCACAACAACCTGGCCTCCACCAGAGTGGAGGTGTGAATGATCCGCCTACCATAAAGCAAAGTGCATCTAGCTTCCAAAGTGTTCTCTCTTTCTCTCTCTCTCTTTCCTTCTCTCGGAAAACATTCAAAGAGCCTTTTCCTTTTTCACTCTTCGTCCTGCTGTCGTTTTCTCTCTCTTCCTTTTTCTCTCGCAATATCGCGATGCACAACCGGCGCTTCGATCCTCAATGATCCGCAGATATTTAGCATCTCATTATATAGCTCCGATTTACTCTTCATCATCACTTTCGTCAATCGCCTTCCATCACAAAACGACGTGAGTCGTTAAAATGTCTTGATCTGATTTTATGACATATACTGACCATCTCTTGCTATCTTTACTTCGTCATTTTAATATCAGGATGTTAAAGAACATCATATTGCGAAATGAATGTGCAAGATAGGAAGAGATGCGTAAGATCTTTAAATATTATTGATACAATTTAGCTTACTGGATTTTTTTCACGAGCGAACGTTTTCCTTCCTTGCCATATTTTCGTTATGACTTAGCATTTAATAATCCAGTAGAATGCTGATACCATATTTTATTAGCTTTTATTACGACAATTCTATCTTAGTGCTTACAGTAAAATATAGGATTGAGTGGCTATCGCACTCTTCCGGTTTTCCGTCTGAAAACACCGTCACTTTACTGTCGTTAGCATTGTACTTGACGCGTTATTCCTCGTATCGCATTTTTACAGTTCGCCGGCCCTAATAGCACGAACGCGATCACGCTTGATCGAGTTGCGGCGCGTGCAGACACGCCGACTATCGGCGCGCAAAAAGCGTTGATATCGGCCAATTCAATCCGGTATATCGAGTCGTCGTACAGAGTTGCAAACACGCCCGCGTCGGGTGAGCTAATAAATTGTAATGGGCCGACCGGGCCGGTCTCTCTCGGGCTGCGGGTGTAATGCGCACGGTGTGAGTGTAGAGCAAATGCCATTAGTGTGAACTTTCGATGGAAACGGAATACGTTTCTCTTGCGTCGCGGGTGGGTGGGTGGGTGCGCGTCCGTGTGTAGGTCAGCTCGTGCTGATGTAGCATGGTGGAGGCGGTGTGGGGGGCTCGCGTCGCATACCAGAGATCTGCCCTACGATAGACTTATCCTTTCCACGCGAGCGTACACGTATGTTCACCTCTTCGCGAAATCCACACGCCCGGCAACGCCGATTCCATCAGATCTGTGCCGCAATCGCAGCGTGCGATCGGAATCCACGCGATAGCATACACGGAAAGAACGATTTGGCTGAAGTATCTAAAAATTTGACCAGATACAGATCTGAAAATAATTTTGTTAAACCATCAAAAGTAACTACGTAGGACGCTCAAGCATGATAGTAGTGCTGCAAAAAGTTTTGATATTCTACACTGAAAAAGAAATTCTTGGTAAACTTGTGAGATGCATTTAGTAATACTTTTTTTGAAGTATTTGATTACACAGGACCACAAAAAGAAATTTGTGAAAATCAACTGGGATCAGAGTAGGTGATTCTTATAGATTTTGGGTCGCAAAAAACAATGCCGCTGGTCAAATTGCTCTATCACGTCACAATTTTGAGTTAATTACAGTTAAAGTTGCAAAAAAGGGCTATTTTAGTGAATTTTAACATATTATAACTACAGTATGTGACATGTTGGAGAAGTTTTATTGCAATCAAAATTAAGCACATTGTTAGGACTTTTAACCCTTAAAAGGAATTTGTTGTGTCGGTTATGGTTAAAAATTTTAAGTGATTTAATACATTTCTTTGCAATTTACAAAAAACTTAGACGTGGTGGACAAAAACGGCCACCGGATTCGACTTCAGCGACCCAAAATACGTATAGTACACGTGGTCTAGTTTGTGTCAATTAAAAAAAAAGTTTATGGTCCTGTGTTATTATTACCAATTATAATAATAACTATTACAAATGTTTATAATTATTACAAAATGTTTTGTTATTATTATTATAATCGGTAATAATATTTTTATTATTACCGATTATAATAATATGAAATAATAATATGAAATTATATATCGGTAAATTATATATCGGTAATAATAAAAATATTATTACCGATATATAATTTCATATTATTATTATAATCGGTAATATAATCGGTAATATAATAATACTTCAAAAAAAGTATTACTAAATGCATCTCACAAGTTTACCAAAAATTTTTTTTTCAGTGTAGTAACTACTTTGTGCGTCCTACATGATTATTTTGATGGTCCAACAAAGTTATCTTCAGATCTGTATCTGGCCAAATTTTTATATATTTCAGCAAAACCGTTCTTTTTGTGTACTAATTGCCCTACACGCTTAGGGGAAGCATTCGCGATGGACGATTACTGCCGCCGTAAGTTGTAACGTTCCCTTACGTATTTTTTTAAGGACAGACATTTGCGCGGAGAATCGTTGGAGACCGTGTTCGCGAAAGTGTAAGCGCTATTGCGAGTTTGAAAAAAATTGCATGAGTACTAGATTACATGAGCCGCGACACTCCATAATTATTGCCATTGCTGCACAATAGACACCGTACGCGTAAGCAATTGTCCCGATTGTTGGCTACCGCAAAACGGCGGTATTAATCGGCGGGTAAGGTAGATAGATAGATAGGCAGATAGATATACAGACAGATTTATTCTATCCTCGGATAAATCCCCTACGGACAATCAGAGATTGTGCGAACATAACTTACAACTCAATACGCTACGGACGTACGATTTAGCGTTAAGGCTGAATGCAACACGATAACGCGTAAGTTCCTCGAATAAGCGTGACGAAAGTGAGACGTTAGAACGATTTGCGATTATCGCTATTACATAAGCGGGAGGTGAAATATTCACATTTGAATAATACCAGAAACTGGCGAGACGCGAGGCTAGAACGCGGGCTGTCTAAAAAGCGCAGCCAGAAAGAAGGGGGGCTCCATGCGGTGGCGTCGGCGTCGGCGGCGTCGGCGGCGGCGGCGGCGGTACAAAATAAAGAATACTCTTTTCGTTTTACGGCCATTTATTATTAATTAGCGCGGTATAAGGCAAGCCGCGCCACGGGGATCCGCACCTCTCCTGCCGGGTTACGGTGGAGTTAATGGGCCTTTTTTGCGCGTGCCCTCTCCGGCGTGGCCCCCCTTATCCGTCTCCCTTGGCCGCCCGGTCCCGTCTCCCTTTCGCTACGTCGTTGGTCCCTTTTACGCCGGCGGTCGTTGCGAAAGCACCCTCTCGCCTCCGCGAAGCCGAAGCGAAGTGCAGCCGTTCGCGACGGTAAACAGCGCTCGCGAGAGAGAACGTGCGTCTTTGCACCTGGGCGTGGATCGGTCGGTCGGTCGGTCGATCGGTCGGTCGGTCGTCCGCGACATTATTGCCCGTTCTTTCCTTCGTCGCCGTGTGGCGGCCGCGCGCGTGGGTGTTCCGAGATACGATAATGCTCGATCATCTCGCGCACGCAGCCTCCAGCCGTGGCCGAGCGCGTCCAGCTTTACACGCTACTCGATTCGCACGCGCGCGCATGGACACCTGCGACGAAGATCTCGACGTGCACGTACGCAGTTACGCGGTGGGAAATCACAATCAAGGATTGTACACCGACTGGAATTGATATTTTACGTGATATGAAATTACACTATCTATAATTGAATAAACTGTATGTATTTAGAAATTATTCTTGAGAATAAAATAAAATATTTATTGTTCTTTCTTATTCATTTTTTAAATTAGAAACTATATAGGGGAGAGTAGCCTAATTTGAACCGCCTCCTAATTTGGACCGCCCTATAGGTTTTGGCGTTAAATGTCAATACTTTACACCCACAAAGGAAATAAATGAGGCGGTCCAAATTAGGAGGCGGTTCAAACTAGGCTACTCTCCCCTATATATAAAATGAACTATAATTAGTTAATAATGCGACGAAAAATATACGATTATATAATAGTCCTCTATGTCTTTATACTATATATTTTCGCTATTTCGCTAATCTGGTTTCTAATTTAAAAAATGAATAAAAAAGAACAATAAAATATTTTATTTTATTCTCAAGAATAATTGCTAAATACGATCAGATGTGTTGATACTTCCATGTTGAGACTTGCATCGCAAAGCTAACAACCGTAAATTCATCAAAGATCCCGGCACTTTTACATGAAAAATGTTAGCGCCTTATAATTGCACAGTTGCGCAACGAGGAGTCTTGCGGTCCCGCCGTGAGAAAACAAGGTCTCCGCCGAGAACGGGCGGACACCTCGTCGGTGCACGCTGCGGTCCGTTTGCTCCTAGTCGTATAACTCGTTCGAGAGGAGAGAAGCATAAAGGAGGAGGCGGAGGAGGAGGAAGGTTTCGATGGCCGGCGAACGAGCGAAAATGCGTCGGCTGCGTTCGCCGTCGAACGCGGCGGGAGAGGCAAATGGGTTTCGTCGTGTCCCAGGGCGACGTGGCCGCGATTAATGACGAAGTGCGAAAGCACCAGTCAGGCCGGGTATTAACGGAGGCGGAATGACAGAAAACGGAACGCGCGAGATTGGGCGAAGGGGATAATGGCGCGGCGAGAACGAGAGAACGAGAAGCGAGGGTGAAAGACGAGGTGAGCACGCGGCAAGCGAATTAGATTCAATAAATAGATCGTCCGACGAGATAAATGTCCTAATAACTGGCTTAGCCGATCGCGAGGTACGTTCGCAACGGGACGATCATTAGCCCGCGACCGGAGCGTGTAAATTCGAGACGCCGCGCCGCCGGTCTCGGTTCAATTCGCTGACTCGTGCTCGCACGACGCACAAACACCTGTCACGAGCGCCGATCGGTGCACACACGCGCCGTGTAACGCGTTGTGTAACGACACGCCGACCCACCGTGAGACCGTCGTGGACGCGTTTCACGCTCGCCTTCTCTGCTATTGTAGCTTCTTTCTCGAGTCGGCAGCTCTCGATCCGACCGCCGCGCCGACGACACGCTGTGGTCCATTAATCTCTCATCGATAGCGATGGCACTGACACTGATCGTACCTACGAGCTATTCAACGCCTCTCGCAGCACGTGTATCAATCTTCAGCGAGTTATCGTATTGTCCGGGCCAATTCTTTCGAATAAAGGTGCACATACGCGCCGATACATCTGTTCGGGGCGTGAAGAATTCAATAGAGTATCGAGTAGTGCTTTCGAGGTATATCTTCGCAATTTCGTCGCGGAAATTGTACACGGAAAGAATGGCTTTGCTGAAATATCTAAAATATCTAATTATCTAAAAATTTGGCCAGATACTGATTTGAAAATAATTTTGTTAGACCATCAAAGGTAAGTAAGTATAATTGTTAGAATAATAACAATTATTTTTGCATAACAATGCTTTTGGCAGCATTATCATCATTCTTGAGTGTTCTATTTACAATTAGTTACTTTTGATGGTCTAACGAAATTATTTTCGGATCTGCATTTGACCAAATTTTTAGATATTTCAGCAAAACCGTTCTTTCCGTGTACGTTATTTAAGTAGAAAATGATTTTTTTAAATAGGCGTAAGTAAATAATTGGTATTACGAATGAGATGCATATATGCGCTTAAAGTATATGTCAACGGAGCGACATCATGAACGACATTTAATTCATTATTTTGAATGAATAGCTAAGAATGAGTCGATTCAACATTCATTAACGCAAATTTGAGAACGATTGGTGAAATTGTCAAAGAGGTCGATTCTTCCGCGGCTTGCGGCAACGATAATAGGTTCGTTTCGCTCGAGAATCACGAGTGGGTACACTGCAAATCCAAGCGTATTATTTTAGCTGAAGCTCTTCTTACATATTTCTTGCAGTTTTAAACCATGTCATTTAACACGATTGAACGTATTATTTTTTAATTTAATACGATTAAACGTGTTAAATATGACGTAATCTAAAATGGCAAGAAACATAAAAAGAGCTTAAGTCAAATGTGTCATTTTTAGATGTTTACGCGTGTAAAAATAACACGCTTGGATTTGCAGTGTATGTCGAGAGCCATCACGAGCCATCAACGAGCGGCTCTCACAACTCACGCAGTGCAATGAAAACGCTCTTGAGCGACGAACGAATGCCAGGGCGCGCGAGCGATAACTCTGTCTATCTTTCTACGCGAGTAGCAGCGGGAACGATGTGATACACTAAGCGTCGTTATTTACGGCGTGTCCGTCTAATTAGATAATGACGCCGATATTTTATATTCGTGCGTTCACCTGACGCCGTTTGCCCGGGCGCTTGCAACACGGCCGGCCGCAACTGCGACCTTCGCCGCCACGCCGCAAATCGTTACGACCGTAACGCGGCACGCGGTAAATCGACTCGGATGAGTGCGGCGGCGAGAACGCGTGTTAATAACACGTGCTCGCGCGTAATCAAGTTAGAGGATCGCAGGAAATTAGAGCCGGGGAGAGCGCTCGTCGCCGCGTCTGGGCGACGGAGCTGTCCGGACCGATCGCTATCGTACTTTGAACGCACGCGGATACGCAGTAATCGGAATGTTAAATGACCGATTAATCAGAATAGAAGCAGAAAAAAGACGTGCTATCCTTGGCGCGTTGAATGTCGCTTTGTGTGTTATATGACGTCGCGCGCGCGTCGTCAGTTCCTCGCGAAATTGAATACCTGGCGGGCGAGCGATCTTTGACGAGTTGCGCAATCGAGGAATAACGATCGTTCCGAGATTTATTGCGAGGAAAAATCTCCTCAGGCCACGGCGAGCGGAGAATTATCTATCATTCGGGTTAAATGTTACGTCCGGTGAGTCTCGCGGCCGCGGCTCCGACTTATTTCCCAAGAGAGGAGGCAGTGGGCTTTTATGTCGATGATCGCTCGCGGACGCCGTATCATTACTCTTCATACGGGACCCCGGCGACGTCCGACAGCGAAAGCTCCGTTACAGAGTAACGTCTATCCCGCTTAACTCGCGAGATCGACGAGCCTATCGTGCCTCGTACAGATTCGAGCCTAACAATAACATTCGTAACTGTCCATTGTCGTAGTAGCAAATGAATCAAACGCAGTAATTCTAAGACGGTGTTATGCACAAATATCATTAATTTCCCGAGTGACATTTTCAATGAATGAAATTATTAATTCATAATTTGGGATTTTCGCAAGTTAAAATATTTGATTCTTACAAAAGAGTATCGCGTATGTTAATAAATGAACTTTTCCTTTTGACATCTCAAAACACCTTAAACGTGTCTTGCGTATAATCAAATTGTACCCTACAAAGTTTTCATAATTTTTTAATCTTCTACTAAATAGTTAAGAATAATTAAGAAACGGGAACTACTGTTTTTGCATATTATACGTGGAAGATTATGCATACTGAGATTAATAATAACAAATGTCATGACGTTTAATATGAAAGTACGAGCCAGGTTGATTCAGTATGCATGCCAGAGTCTATGCAGTTTCGCAGGCTCGAGTCACAGGAATCTCGTGTTGCCTTGTCGCGTCGTTGCGTGTGCGTTCGCATGACAGATACTCCGAAATGCGCTTCCGCACGGGCGTGGGCGACGGTGTAATCCTACCGCGTAGTCGCCCGTTAAAGTCGCGCTTTTCAGCTAGATGATAAGGCCGGCTAGGTGTACAGTTAGGCGTGACGCAATTGCAACGGCAGTCGACACAACTCGAGTTGGCGCCCAATTATCGGCTTCTTCCGGCGCGTACCGTCTGTACCGCCGTAGCGTCCATCGGCGGATTACAGACGCGCGAGAAAAATCGCGAGAAATTATTCGACGGTCGATCGCGGAAGCGACACCGTCTCTCGTGCGGGAACGGCCTCCCCGTCGCCGGTCTAATCCGCGACAATCGCATAAATACGGCGTAAGCGGAACAGGAATCTTGTAACGCCCTGTGACTCTCCGTACACCTCGCGCACGGTGGTCATCCTGATTAATGTCGCATGAGCCTTATCTCATTTCGGAGTAACGGGGATGATGTTTGAAATGCGTTTACAGCTGCGCGATCACCTAGATGTATCACTATATACTTTCTATGTATTTGCATAGATAATGTTACGACTTGGAAAACCCCGGAAATACGGTGTACGAGGAACGAACGGGTTGAGTTTATGAGCCATGCACATTCAGATTTTTCTCCTTCTTCAGATATTGACTCATCTCGTGATGGATGAATGTACATAACTCTCAATTGAGAAATAATAATATTTAACAGGAAAATGAATAGATAAATTGCTTTTCCAAATTTACAATTCCATTACCAAACAAAATGTAATTTGCGATTTTTTAAAATAAATTTTAATTGTACAATTTTATCATCGCAAAAACTATATTCTTTTTAGAGCCTGTTTTCATAAATATCAGAAAATTGCAGAAGATAATTAGCGGCCTTCTCTATTTTATGCATACATTATTCTGTTTCTCGTTAATGATTAACCGTTGCATCTTCTCGCACGAAGACTTCCGGTATATTACTTTTTTCTCAATCGATACACTACGATGTATCCGCGCGATTCCATTGACCTCTCTTGACGCCCGATTCATTGGCCGAGAGAGTTGAGATGCCAAAATCAATCAATCACCGGCCATCATCGTCGACGTAACCCCAAGCTCGACCGAGGCTTTAAACGTGAGTTAGTTAACCTCGCGCGTACCGAGGTGGTCCCGGCCGCGCAGATGAGAAAGGAAAAAAATTCTTACCTGATTGATGTCGCTGCCCAAATCTCGCGCGCTCTTGGCGCTCCTCAGCTGATATCCGCGGTACTCTCGATACCTCATGGTCACCTCGTCATCGGTCAAGGCGCCGCTGCTGCCGCTCCTCACGCTCTTCTTGCTCTTCTCCTCCTTCGCCTTCTTCTCTTTCTTGCTGAACAGCTGCTTGACCTTGCTCATGGTGCCGCTCTTTTTCGCCGCCTTCTTCTCGTACTTTTTATCGGCGGCGCCGGAAGGCGGTTTCGCGGTGACCAACGGCGGCTTCGACGACGAGTCGATCGCATACTTGTCGTACTTGCGTTGCTCGGACGTCGGCATCAGATTCATGTTGCGATCGGTGTGCCGTCGCTCGTGCTTGATAAACTGTCGGCTGACGAAACCCTCATCCTCGGACTCGAGCTGCTCGCGCCTGTCCGCTTCCTGCGAGTCTCTCCTGTAATCGTTCTCGATCCCGGAATCGGCCAGCCGATCCTTTCGATCCGGATCGCTCAGCCTGGTTTCGCGATGACGACGCTCGGTGTGTCCTCGCACCTCCTGCCTCGCGTGCCTCGATTTGCCCTCGTGATAGGTCCTTGGTGGTCTGGTTGGGGTCTCGGTGAAGGTCTCCAAGCGACTGACTGAGGACACCTTTCCTCGCGGACTGTCGGAATCGTCGAAGTAATCCAACCGATTGCGCGACCGTCTCAATGGTTTCTTGGGATCATCGTCCAGCTTGCGGTGCTCTTTCCTCAAGGTGCGCGCCTCATCGTAGCGGGTTTCGCAACGTATCGAGTCCCTAGCGGTAGTGTCCGAATCATATCGACTGGAATTGTAACCGCCGCGATCGGTGCGTATTCGTGGCGGCGAACTGTCGTAATCGTCGTGGATCGGATGTTTATTGCCGCTCGTGTACCTCTGCGTGGTGCGTGTCTCTTTGTAGTACTTCTTAGACTCCAGCTGACTGCTGGTCATCTGCGAGATGTCGGTGTCGTAGTCATCATTCGGGCCCTCGTGCAGGCTGTCCAGGTGACGCTTTGCGAACGGCGATCTCTCCTTGCGTCCGTTTATTGTCGGACTATCCAGCAACGCGGTTGGACGTCTCATGTCCCGCGCATTAACGTAACCCGTGTGGCTGCTCAGATTCTCGTGCGACCTCGTGGTGTACTCGCTTCTGAGCGCTCGCACCCTGGCGTTCTCCCCAACCTCGTCCAACCGCTGTGTCGATTTGCTCATGCCGCGGATCGACTCGAAAGGTTTCTTCGTTTTCGGCAGATACGCGGTTCGATTGATCGGCCGATTTTCACGGTCCAGGAAATCGTCGCTCTTCGAGAATTTGCGCTCGTTCAATTTTTTGGCGATGATCGGCGACGATAGCTCGTCGTTCTCCCGTGACTCGCTACGAAAGTGATTTGTCGTCGTAGAGGTCCCCTCGGGCAGATAATGCGGGGGTTTGTAGGGACTGCCGCCGTTTCTGACGGTCTGAAATCTCTCCTCCGGGCTGCTTCGACTTCGATCGCTGAGAAACGGCTTGAAATTGTCGGTATAACCCTCGTGCGTTCGCGTCTCCACGATGTATTTATCGCCGTATTTGTCTGTTCTGGTTTCCACGGTATAACCGTCCTTCGGTTTTGTATCGACGTAGCCGTTCGTCGGGATTTTGTTGATCTTCTTCTCGTAGCCGTATACTTTGCCGTTATCCTCGTGTATTTCCTTCTCGAAGATGTACTTCTCGCCGTTGCTGTTGGTGCGCTTTTCCGTGATGTAGGTATCCATGTATCGTTTCGGCGACGCGATCCGATTCGGTGTGACTGGCGACGGTACTATCGGCTTGTCGATTATCTCGTGCTCGCTCGACTTCTTCACTGGTACGTTCGCGCTGTTCTTGGCAGCGAACATCTCGTCGGCCAGCAGTCTGGACTTGATCCTAGACTCCAGCAAATCCCGTCGAGCACTCAATTCGGACGTTTTATGCGAGATCCCGCTCTCATTCTGTCTCGAGAACAGCTCGCCGCTGTCTCTTCGTCTGGCGTCCATGCCATCGGCCCTACCTCGACCAGAAGTATCCACAAATACGGTCGATGTGTATTTTTCAGGTTTGTCGTAGAGACGCCTGTCGATCTCATCAAACTCGTGACGTCTCGTGGATTCGGTGGTCCTAGAGATAAAGTCCTTCGAGCCGCCCAAATGTTTGCTGAAAGGGCTGCTGTTCTTACGGTCTTCCTCATATCTCGACTTGAAGGTGTTGATCTCATTGTTGCGACGCAGATCACTGCTGTACGAATAATCGGTTCTGCGGTACTCCTTCTCCGCGGGACTATTCTCACGGGAGGAGTCCTTCCTCTCGAGACCGAGGCCCTCGTCGCTGTCGGAATGGCTCCGTTGGGCCTTCTTCTTGTCCGGCTGCACTTGCGCGTAAATGACGTTGGTCTGCGCCGGTGGCGGCGGACTGCAGGAGTCATTTGGTCTGGTGTAAGAAAATGGCCGGTTGTTATTGTGACCGAATCCCGGCGACGGCGATACCATCGTCCTGGTCAGCTGCGGCGGCGGTGAGCGGTCATTGGATAGTCGATGGATCATCTTGTGAATGGTGGATTCTTCGTTGCGTTTCTGAAGATCGTAGCGGCTGCTATGTGGCATACTATATGTGCCCGCTTCGTCGACCTCGTCTCTCCCGCGTTTCGATTCTTTCGAGGGCGAGGGGGTACGGCTAGTTCCCGCGGTTTTTCGATCGGTCTCCCTTTTCTTTTCGTCGTCTCTACCCTCGACGAATATGTGATGCTCGATCACTTTAGCTTCCCGGCTGGGCGATCTATTGGCAGGCTCGTCGGTCGTCGTTTCCTCGATCGTCTCTCTTACTTCGACGTCTCGCGATATCACCTCGTCGACATTGATACCCGGACTCGTTCGCTCCTCTTGTTTTTTGGACTTCTTCGGCTCCGGTCGATTGTTATTTTCGCGATCCGCAGTTACGGTGCCGAAGTGGAACGGCTGCTGATCGACGTGCGGTGACGACTCGATTATCGGCGATAGTTGCTTCTTCGCTCGCTGGCTGATGGTACTTAGGTGCGAGCCCTCGCTCTCACTGCCGCTTCGTTTGCGCTGCGCACCGTTGCGCGTCCAGGAGCCTGCGTCGCTCACGCTTCGGCCGACCGGCTTTCGGTGCTTCTCCAAATTCGGCGAGAAGAATCGCGCGAGCGAGCCCTTCAGCTTCTTCGCGCTGGCATCGCTGGCGCTTCTCTCCAGTGGCTTCTTCTTGGCCCGCGGCGTGTCGAGGTCCGCGGTTGTAGCGCCGATCTCCTCACTACCGCGACGAGATCTTACATCGATTGGCAGATCGGGACGTTTCTTGTTACGACGCGCTGGCAGGGTGCTGAAGCGACCGGGCAGGCGTCGATTGTCCTGTGCCACGCAGTGAAGGCTGCCCGCTTGCTGTAGGACTAGGGCCGCCTCCTGTGCGAGATCCTCCTTGCTCTTTGCGGCGATGTTTTCCCTGCGGACCGGGGTGGCGATCAACCTACCTTCTCCATCGCCCACGAGAGCCGCGGTTACGCGCGGTGCACCACGTCCTGTAATTACGAACGCGCCAATATTTAGTCGCGCCTGATTTCGCCGTGCGCAATAATTATTTGAACGGTGTCGTACAAAAATTATTGACTAATTCTAATAAAATGCGGTATACTTTGCCGAGTAAGAAAATTTGTGCATTTCAAATTTAATTTATTTAAAAATATTTGTGACAGGTTTTATATACATGATATCTTTGTATAACACCGTTCATTTATAAAAAGAAATGATATAGTCACAAAAAAAAGAAATATTGAGGAAACGATAGAAAAAAGAATTCATTTTGGAACAAGTTCTTTAAATTAAAGTATCTTCAACAGATATAAATAAATCTCTTTACATATTCTGTAAACGAAGATAAATGAATTCGTGTCAAGATAATTAAATTAGATAATAGTATTTCTAACATTTTCTAGATATAAGATAAGCTGGTTTCTTTTAGATTTCTCAGACATTATATAAACTTATCGATAAGGATTAAGACATAAGAAATAAAATAGTATAGTAAATAACAAAATATACGAAACTAAAAATTGCTTCATAAATTGGTAACAGATTGTAATAAATCCGTCTAACAGTGGAGATCTTTTACGTTTTTGCCGGTCACCGGCATTCTACATGTAAAATAATCGGGCATAGGAATTGTTGAATTTTAATCGTAAGACATTCCGAAATGCCATTAGATCTCAGGTTGACGGCTGATAAATTCGATCGACTAATGAATTTATGTCGCGACCTTGTGCGGCGTTACGGAGTTTGTAAATCAGCGATTTATGTTAAGTGGACGAGCACATGGTCGTTAGTGGTTAATCACCAAGTTTAATCAAGCCAGTCCGCACAGTACAGTAGACACTGGTTGGCTCGCTAGAAGCTAAAAGCTAGAATCCGACGCGTAAGAAATTGCCATCTTTCCGTCTCATCTTCCAAGCGCTACTTCGACTAAATCGGGACCGCCATTAATCCGCCGCGTCGTCTGATTCGCGATCGATATAATGCTTGTAATTAACGCTGTCATATTTATAAATGAGTCGCTTAATCAATAGCTCGTTAACGACCGTATCGGCTTCTCCAAGATTGTTACGCGCGCTAATTCCTTTTTTTCTTTTTAAATGACAGTCATGTATATAATATATGGAGAAAGGAGCAACATTGCACACACATATATATAGTAATGACTGAATAAAATTAGATGTTATATCGAATTAAAGTATATTGAGTAGGAATACCAATAAATATTCATAAATCAGAAAAGCGAAGAGAGAACAAATCGAAATCGATAAAAGAGATGTAAAGAGATGTTGAAATATAATTAAAAATTCAATTTATCAGCTTTCAATTATATATGTTAAAAGCTTTTAATTTGAAATATTGAAAATCTTGGTAAAAGGTTCAAAGTAAAAATAAAAAATGAAAAATCCAATTTGTAGATATTACTTAGGCGCAATTCTAATCTAAACTGATTTCATGGAATATGGACATATTCCATGTTCATTCATGTTTTCTATCTTGAATCTTCCGATTGAAAGTTCTGTTAGAATGAAGCACATTGATATGATGTTAATTCAAAAGTAAAGTGTCTTCATCGAGTTAATTCAAGAGTAAAGAGTCTTCATCGAATTACACTCTCGAAATCAAATTTGCTGCTTTAAATGCGTTGGATAACATTCTCTGACGCTTAATTAGGCATCTCCCACGAAATTTTCACCACAGATAAAATCAACCTACACACGTGACTTGCGCGATCTATCATTTTTATTCACGAATGGTTTATCTTACATAAGGAGAAAGCAGCGACCGTGGACGTCTTCCCACAGGCGAATGGGCTTGAATCTCGTCGCGCCTTACGCGGTAGGCGCTAATCCACGTTGGGTGGATGAAAATTGATTCATTATCGACTCTGTCGCGCCCGTCGTCAGCGAAGACATAGAGTGCATTAATTTCCCACTTGGAAATATATCTAACAAATCATCCCGTCGCCTACGTTCGTTACGCTCGTATTAGCGTTTAGTACTTTCGTACCGGTGAAATAAACTCTGGCGTGCATCGTAAGAAGTTAAAAGAGTGAAAGAAAAAGATTCTTTGACATGTGTGTAAAATCATAGCGAAAGAAATACCAATGACAGTCTAATTAAGCGTGACTGTAGGATGAGCGTAATATTAATTAGTTATAATAACTGTAAATACGATCAAATACTTTAGTCCATTTTTCCAATGGCTAAAAAAAGAATGGCTCCGAAATGAATCAAAACATTTAATGATTTTTTTTCTTATATTTTTATTATAACTAATTACGCATCTATACTTGCGTATACGCAGTTTGTGATTTATCTTTCTTTTATTATAGAGGAAGTTAATTATGTTGATTCTGCAAATAGATCCGAGACTCTAGTGCATGCACGAATTAATTGCAATTAGAAGAACATTCGCGTTCCGCAGGGAACAGATGCTCCTCGGATGGTGCTCGCGGCGTTGGGATCGTTGACGGATTTATGGCATCATTGTCGCGATTTTAGTACCCGGACAGACACCCGGATAGCGGGTGAAACCTCGACGCGAGGCATCTCGTCGAGGTCATCAACGAGAACCTCGAGAACGAGGTCGCCGCTCGGCGGCGATTAGCGTCGCTCGCCTACCGAAGTCGAGTCTTCGTGCTACTTCTTCTGGCGATCCGTGAAGAATACACGGCTGCGCTATTTTCAGAAAGTCGCGTTTCTATCGTCTTTTCTTGTGGGAACTCGTCGTCAACCGTCGTCGTTACCGTCGTGTAAAACGCCGCCTCGAAAGCGTTTTTACAACCTCGGTCGCTCGGTTTTCATAAACATGCAATTAGCAGCCTCTCGCGAACCTTTGTCTTTCGAAGGTTTGTCTCCCGCCCCGTCTAACGGTCCTCTTAAGTGTTTAGATAAGTTATGTCGTGCTTTCGGGGAAACGACGTTTCTTCATTTCGAAGGTGAGGGACGTGGAACGCGATTTCTTCGCGACCGGTCCGCTCGATCGTATCCCTTCCGCGCCGCTGCGTGCTTCGGACGCTGTAAATCGTAAACCAAGACGACAAACTTTGCATCGTTTACGCGATTCAATGGCACAAACTACGCACGACCGCCATACGCGGGAATGTAATCTCTTGAGATATCGTTGGATTTAATTGCGCGCAAGCACGAGTGGAGCGACGTCGCGCGGGATTACGCTCGGGCGAAGGACGCGTTTCCAGCTCGCAGGTTTCCGTCGTGTAGAATCGTGCTCGCGCATAAGCGGACGTCTCTTCCGTAGATCGTGAGATTAATAAGCCGCGCAGCTCACGCTAATACCGTGGAATGCGCGCCGCGAATCGGGAATGCGGGTTAAAAACGAGCGGAAGCGCGACGGTCCGATGATTCTCCGATCTCGACGGAGGACCCGATTCGATCTTGCTTTCCTGAATACTAATTATTGCTGGGATGCGCGCGAGGGAGAAATACTTCGCGGATGCTTGCAACACAAACGCACGTGCGTTTCTAGCATAAGAAGAGAAATGAGGAAGCAGAGAAAGAGAGAGAGAAAAGAAGATGCATTAACATGTGGCGCACGTATCCCAAGCGAGAATTGATGCGTTTAGAGAGCCGATCGTGAGTGCGTACGATTGATTAAATGAACGACGGGCTGCGATGCAGATAACTGTTCAGCAAGTGGCTTTTAAACTTTTTTCTTTCCTCGTAGAATTTATTGACTTAACTGTCTTTAATACAACACGATTTTAATACAACGTACCATGTCTGTTTCCATCTGAAATAACTTGAAGAATTGCACCGCCACGAACCATTAGAATTTATTTTTCTGTTGAGAGATATTAGTATCAAATAAATTAAGAAGATAAAGATAAATTAAAATGTTCTAAAATTTTTAGAAAGAAATATTTTCAAAAATTTTGATATATATACTATTTTATCAGATTTGCTTTGCGAATGAGAAATAAATAATTTGCTCGTTATAAATTTGCAATATTTCTCTAGATGAGAGAGAAATAGATTTTATAGAGAAGAAATTAATAACATTGGGAAAAATGTCTGTGAAAATCACAAGAGAATTTGACGTCTGTCAATCATGACAATGACCCTCGTATTGCAATATCCAAGTACTGATATGGGCATCTCTATAGTATTCAAACGGATTCAATTATGAACTCGCAAATTTGTCGTAATATCAGCTTATTATCCACGATTGTTTATGCTTCCTTCTACGGTCATCCCATAGGATACACTTGTATTCAGGAAAGTAAACTTACATTGGCGAGCAGAACACTTGAAGTGGTTAATGTCATCTATGCAGCACCATGAGTGACCGTTAACGAGATGTAATCATTGTGCTCGGCAGACTGATTGATATTCAGTGCGTCGTAAAGTCGATTTAATTATCACGACATTAGCGTCGGGATCTCGCGCTAAGGGCACGTTACACGTACGTTCGATGAATCCTTGATGGATAGCATAGTCGGCGAACATGTATGCGCATCATCTTGCGTGAGACGTATTATTATGTCGGGATCGCGATGCTAGTTATCACATTTGTATTTATGAGCGCGAACATTCTGATCGTTGGATCACCAAATTAGAGGATCTCGGCTTTCTCCGAATTCTCGGAATTCTCAGTTCCTTGAAATGTGACCGAAGTGACAGATCCATGGATTATCTAACTCTCAATGCTCTTATTTTTAAAATATTGTTACGCCCGCGTTGGACGCCCGGTAGCTGAGATCGCGGAGCGTCCCTTAGCAACGTGCCGC
>NJRL01000326.1:63006-126546 GCA_003063815.1 Aphaenogaster rudis | reverse complement strand
GCTGCTGCCGTTGTTGATTATTTTATCGATCGCGATGTTGTGTTGTTGTTCTTGGGCCGTCGAGCCGTTCTGACGTGTACCAAGCTCGCTCTGTTATTAAAAGCGCTTCCTTTTATAAGTCTGTGTGTCATCTTTATTTCGCGAAGCCGGGAGTACGCGAGCGCGAGTGAGTGAGTGCGCGAGAGTGAGCCGCGCCCTCCGCGCGAGCGTAACAATATGATCGGATCTTCTTCTTCCTCTTTTCAATAAACTATATGTAACTATATTCTTGCGCGCACAGATGTGAGCCGAAATGCCAATAGTCCATGTTAATTATGCCATTTCTCCACGAGAAAAGAAAAGCCGTACTCGAGAAAGTCGCTTGGCGCTTTTCCTATCTGGCTCAATAAATGATTCAAAATAAATTATTCATGCCGTCAATTCGCGAACGTTTCCTTTGAAAGAAATTCATTCAATGACATGGGACACCGAAACGGACCACCGTGGCTGGTTCCCTCGACTGCATGCTCCAAGTGCTTGACATTCTCACGAATTGTTGTCTTTCGAGAGTCTCTGGGGCACGTACTGTCACCATTCTCTCGGGTGACAATATTCTGGGAAAGTTGCATAGTGGGTCTGATAGTTTTAACGACTTTTAACGACATTGTCGTTAAAAGTTACAGAATAGGCCTACAGCTAGGCGATTCAGTAACTCGTTATCCTGTCGTTATGATAGCGACAGCCAATGGCAAGGACAATCCAAGAAAAGGGGGCAACTCTCATAGGGCGTTTTCCAGCAAGAGACATTGTGTTACACAAGGGCATCTCATTGGCTACATATTATCTTAGATGATGTTTTAGATAATATGTAGCCAATGAGATGCCTTTGTGTAACACAGTGTCTCTTGTTGGAAAACGCCCATAGGCTGTCGCTAACATAACGACAGGATAACGAGTTACTGAATCGCACCCCAGGCGTCTCACTTTGTCCTGAGCCATTTTTTTTCTTTAATGACCAGAACTGTTTGTTTTTAAACTATCAGGAACTATATAACTATTGAAAATAAAGTCAGAATTCTCAGTAATTAATGGAGTTTCCACGAAATGATATGCCAGCTTCACACACACTGCGGGCGGTACCAACATACCGCACCTCGTAGATTAAGGGTTCAAAAATGCGTGTGAAAAATCGAGCGTTCGTTAGTAATTAATTTGAAACGCGAAGGACGAAATTTTCGGTGTATGTTTACAATGCTTTAGACATTTCGAGGAATTCGGCAGACGCACAGGCTTGAAGTTTGTTTCTGTTGCGTACAGCGCGCTGTGTTTACGCAAGGTCGCCGTGCTATCATTCGTGCTCCAAAGCCCGAGCAGGTAACGGCGCGAGCCGTTCCGTGTGTTATCTCACGAAACGCGATCGTTCCCTATTTCTCAACTACCGCAATTACCTATTATTGAACAATTAGGTCTCACGACTCGAGCGACATGATTAAGCCGGAGCTATGTATTTAGCGAAACGGGAATTTTATGTTACTCGTTTAAACTATTTATTTATGTAAATCAAAACAATAAGCAGTAGGAATTACTGTTTTATTGCGATATTTATCAGCAACAATTATTCCTTCAATAACGAGATATTAGATTCGGATCTGTATTTCATATCGCGCTTTTGATCTCTCGACGATTTCAATATAATCTGTCCGCTATTTTTGGATTGAGAGCGCGGAGTAATGCATGAATCCGGATTGAATGATTTAAATAACGGGAAACCGAGTGGTATATCGATCACTTAATAGTATGTGTATTTCGAAAAATTTAAATATGCGAAACTTATTTCGCGGACAACTGAATTATATATTTCTGAATGGTCCATCGTGTTTCGATCAATCATTAACTCCACTTTATTAATTGTGTCGTATTGTGTGATTCCAGGATAAATTCGCCAACTCCGTTAAATACTTTCCAAGTATTTCGATTATTAACGAAAGGTCGCGGGTCGAAACAGACGAACTTCAAACAGATCATAGCTTCGTACGATGGTGTTTTTATTCTTCCGTCGTGATGTAAAGTACGCGTCGCATATCGTGATCAACGTCGGGAGTGTCGTACAAAGTGTCACGCGATCGTCTTATTCCTTACCGTGATGTAATTAGTCAGTGTTTTCGCGAGTGAATATCATGTCAGTGCCAGTGAAGGAACAGGGAGAAGCAAGAGAGGAGGAAGAGGCCCGGGGCGGCATCGGGCGTCGGCGGAGCAACCCTGGGGTGAGTTATCTGCTATTTATTATTTTATCCGTTACTTTCGCAATTATTTGGAATTATTTTATGCACGCAAATTGAAGAGCTATTTTGAACGCTGCTATAATTTGAATCTTGTATTTGTATTTTACAGATCAACGTAGTCGCAACGTAGTTATAACTCCGCTGCTGCGCATCGTATCGGTGAGAAAAAAACAAAATTACTTGTTTCAAGTTGAGGTAATGAATCTGTGAAAAAATATTTCAGATAAATATAACTTCTCACAGATTCTTTGCCTTAAAATGGATGGGCTAAGACAGATTAGGATTAATATTTAATTATAGAATATGTGCAATGATCTGTTGATTATAACATATTTATTGTGTATACGAGAATGTACACAGAAAGCTCGTAAAATCGGGTTTATATACCATTATCGGCGCAATTTGGTGTTTTATTATACAATAAATAGAATACTAATTACGCGATACACCAGTTGTCCGTAATTTATAGGAGAAATTCGCAAGCATATAAATACAAAAAATATAGAAAATTTCACAAATAAACTTGATAAAAAATAGATTATTTTGTGCTTATGCAAGATTCTCAAAAGAAATCTCTTTCTTCTCTATAAATATTTTTTAAATATAATTTAAGTTCTGTGCGTCCACACTCCTACATATCTTTTCATTTAAATATATAATAATGCAAAAAAAGGGATCTGTGAAGTTAGCACGACATTCTACTAATATTAAAAAAACAATTAGAGTTCCAGTAGCACTTTTCATAGTTTTACAGTTCCTTCATGATAATCCTTCCTGATAATCATATTTTCGCAAATTAATAAAAACAGATTGAATATGATACATTATATATAAGAAACAAAAAGAACACAAACACATTAAATTTAATATCATATAAATTTTTTAACATCACCCTGAAGACGAAAAAGTTCTTAATGATAAATTTCTATTATCTCATTCAACGTTAGAAGAGGTAGTATATTATCTATGAGAGAACAGCACGTTAGGCTTGTTTACTATAATACTGTTATACCGTTGTAATAAAATTTAATATTAAGTTTGCGAACTTCAGGTTAAACGAAGCTAATAGGCGTAAGATTATCGGGCGGCTATCTCTCCGCGGTGCACTGCCTATTTCTTGCCGCACTTTCAATTGCGGCGTGCGCATGTAGCTCAGTCGGGATTCCGGAAATGGCGAGCCTAATCTACACGCTGGCTTAACCCGACGCGTCGATCGATCGCGAGCGTGAGTTAATTATTAATCGACGCGCCAACATGCTCGTGTAAATGACGATTACGTCGGAATTCTTGAGTCGATTCCGCATTCCGCGTGATTTTCGCGAATACCGCGTAAGTTACCAGAAAAAAACAGCTTTAGACTTATGATAAGAAGAATTTAAAGTTGTTTAACAAATTCGTATATCGAAGAAGATAATGGATAGTCTGGAATAGTTACATTTCAAGCAATTGTAAAAGAACAAAATCATCTCTATCGTGAACTACATTTTACAAATAAATACATGTTAAGGCATGTAACACTTCGCGACACCGTTACTTAATTAAATCAAACGCAAGATGAGTTACTGCTTCACAAATCATTGAACGCGACGCACGGTGGGAATGCATCAGGTGGGTGAAAGAATTGCCGGAAGTGCAAATAGCGCATCTTGCTTGCACGGGGTCAAAGTTCGCGCGGATCGCGCTGACCTACTGCTTCGAGGGCCGCAAACGCCATAAACACTTCGTGCAGCCGTATCGTTCAATTCGTCGCGTGAATCTCTCGATACCAGAGACGACTTCGACTCCGAGTTGCAGCGGCACGGCCGCTACGAAATGCAACGGCTTAGTTTCTCGTTCGTTACACCTTTCTCGAAAGATCGTTATTTGGCTCTTGACACGCGAGTTTTCTCGTTAGCGGGTTCTTTCACGGAATCATCGCAGATTTTTACTGTACAATACCCTCATTATTTTGTATTATTTTCCGCTAATTTTACACTTTACGTTGCACTTTTTCGCGTTATCTCACCCTTTGAGTTTTATCAGGGAGGAATTTTGCACAAGCGAAGGCTAATTTCCGAAGATTGATTACCGGCGACGAACGCGAACACCTGAGCGAATAAACACATGGGAAAATCCGTAGCGTTGACACTGATGAATGATTTTAGCGCATGATGTCATAATTGCGAGAGGAATGTTTTCTCAGCCTTACTCTGACGACTAGCCGCGATCAACGTATCTTCCGCGAATCGCGGATCTGCGATTGCCGGCGAGCGAACCACGAGAAAATCTCGTTACGGCGAGTCTCGTTGAACCCTCAACTTCCGAGTTTGTTTTGAACGTCTCTGAACTTCTAAGCGTCATTAGTGCCGTTTGCTAGCATTAAATGAAAACTGAAATCGGAATCTTTTTCTAGCGAAAATTTCGCCTTATCGGTGTACTTATCTCAGCAAAATTTCACTAGATTTTTCGAACCACCAGATAGATTTAAATGCACTCGGTACATGTTCACAGCCGGGTCGCGCTAATTTGTATTCCCATAATCTGTACCGTGTTTCACCTCTGTAACCTCTCATCCCTGCTACATACATTGCTCCCCCCGCTTCTTCTAAGCATCTCACAAAAGTGATGCTAGTGCGACCTCCACGTTCTCTGCAACTCGGGATACCGGTCCATCCGATATCCTGGCACTTCCTCGTTTCTGCGAGGTCGTTCGCGATCTTAAAGCTACTCGACACGCAACCGACGAAGACAAAGATTGGAGTGCAAACATCGATATAAGCAAAGATGCAACGATTAAAACGTGGAAAAATGTGGAATCGTGAAATCTTTGACGAACATGGTGAAATCGACATTGGAAGATTTGAGGAAACTTTGTAATATTATTAAATTACTTTGCAATAATAAAAATTTATGGCACATTTTACTTTGATAGGCACATCATACACAATTGCGATGTACTATGTTTTATCTCTCATGAGATAAGAATTAACACGCATTGTAAGTCTTATGTCAACGTTCGTGTTCAAGACTGTTAATTCGAGATTGATCACGTTGGCGTTTCTCTGGCAAGAAAATTAACGCGGTTGCATAGCATTGATGGCGTTCTACTCGTGAGATATCCGATACGCGATCTCTATGTTGTTGTCTCGGAATACCGGTCTATTCGGTGCTTCGAGTACTCAAGTACTTCCTTGTATCTACTGCGTCACGTGTACGACCTGATCGTTACATAGTATCGCCGCATTATCATCAAACTCTCCACGCGTCGTTGTTTCCACTCTACCTGCAAGGAAAAGTAATACCGACTTTGTGCAAGATCTAATGATTCGAGATTAAACGACACAAGTATTACGATCAAGCTGTAAAGTAGAAGTGATTGTTTATGGACCTGATTATAATTTCCCATACAATTATAATTATTTTTTTTTACAATCTGCATTAGAGTAATTTTGAATAATTTGCGCAGCATAACAAGAACTCAAAAAATAGATTGTAATATCTACGTGGAATAATTTGCAATAATTTGCTTATCTTGTAAAAATTGATATATAAAATAGGAAAACTATATAATTTATTGCGTTTAATTTTTGCCACTAAATATCTCTGTAAGCCTGGAAATAAAATTCTACTGGAATAAACTTATTTGAAGTTTTAAGATATTTTATATTTCTGATAGTTGTCTGCACTTGGAGTTTAGTTTACAGAATGATTATACAACCAATTCCTTATAAATAAAAAGCTATTGCCATTTTACCATAGTTTTATAAAAAAATTTTCGTCTTACGAGGGGAAGAAAGAAAGAAAGAAAGAAAGAAATTTTCCTCAAAACCTGAGTTTTATATAAATAAATTAATCTGGTCTTATCTTCCATCACAAAAAAATTGTATGATATTTGCAACTTCGACAACGTTTAACAATCAATCATTAATCTACTGGGGTAAAAGAGAGAAGGAAAGAGATTAGCTTGGATTTGTTTCGCGAACGACAATCAGCTTCTCGGAGCGCAGATCTCGAGGCGATTTCCGTGCAGCGTTCATTAGCGATCTAACAAAGATCATAGCGCGATCGGGAAGCGTATTACACCTCGTTACACACGCACACACTCACGTGCATCGGGTTAAGGCCGGTCCCCGCGATCGCGGAGCACGCGACGATCCAGGAAACGCCGGCAGGCGGGATAATACGGACGACACAAGGGGCCCTTAACAAGCTTGGACGAGAGGCACATGCGCGAACGCAATGCTGCACCCAACTAGGCTGACTTTCCGAGACCGCCCGCATTGACGACGGGAAGGGAAAGGAAGAGATAAAGAGAAAGGGAGGAAGGCGGGGATAATAAGAAACATACACCTCGCACCGGTATAATGAGAAATATGGTGCGACCGCTAATACACTGACTCGAGCTGATACTTTTTGTCGCGATACAAAGTCTCCTCTTGTTTTACAGCATCACTTTTCAACCATTTCTAGGTGACAGAATTCCTAATTGCTAAAAAATTACTGACACAGAAAAAAACATACTTGTACACTTTATCTTGCTAACATCATTAATTAAGTGTTAAAAGTATGATTGAAACATTGGCAATGAAATAACTAAAAACAGGATATTATTTAAGATATTTTTTATAATTCATATAGATATGTTCCTAAAAAATAATTTGTACTAAGAATAAACTACGTGTATTCAAAATATTTTTTGCCAATGGAGATAATCTTCGATATCGTAATTACTATCAGTGATCAATAGTAGCATTAAGGATTAAACCGGCATGGTGATAAATACTCGAATTTAATTACACTCTCCCTGTTGAGTCGATCATCGCGATTTCGCGGTAAATCGTACTGAGCGAAGCGTGCGCTTTTGTTGTTCACATTATCGCAAAAAGTGAATGGGTAAGAGTTCATCGACCGCATCCGATCGCGGCGTTGACACTTAACCTTGTCGATCATGATACGTCCCTCGATTTTGGAAGAAGAAGAGATATCGAGAAAAGATATTCTCGATATTTCCAGAAATGTTTGCAATATAATCAATATTACATTTAAGAATTTAACAAAAGACACACTGACTATTTATTTTAGCTTGTCCTGAAATAAGATAACAATCGTAAGGATATTCCAGAATAGTTAGATAATCTTTTAGGAATAAATATTTATCCTTTTGATCAGTTTGGAATCAATTCAATTATTTTTTTTAATCGAGAAAATATCGATGGAAACTGATATTAGTTTTAAATTATACGTGATAAAGAATGAGATTTTTCGCTAATTGAGTTTATACGTAAATCAACTCGATACATATTAAAAAATAATAACGTTTCACGATTCACAGCTCACAAGAAATAGACGGAATATCGGCATTCCCATAGCGAATGCCGATTACAAAATAATACAAGCTTTAAGCCGAGTCCTAAGATAGTTCCCTCGGTTTAGAGCATATATATATATCTATGGTTTAGAGGCTATTAATTTTACCTGTGCCGTTATTCGTAAGACGCACATTAATGCATTACTGCAGATTAAATATGCATTTGACTCTCCAGCGTTTTTGGACGATTTTAAAGACGATCGAGCTGTCAGACTAGGTAAAAGATATCGAGGATGCGAATTAATTTCGATCGCCGCGTTGGCGATACACGGAAAGCGGAAACGCTCGTAACTTGCGACGGTTCGCTGCGTTTAGCTTTATCTGCCGTGTTCATCCCGTACTTCGCCGTGGCTCGTAGTGTGTGGCATATTAAGTTGCTTTCTGGAAACTGCGCATAAACAAGATAGAAGCGCGATCTCCGTATACTGCTTTTAGTGTATCTACGTGACCTAGCGTAATATAGTGACCGCGCGATTTCAACCACACAGAGACTTAACAGATCAGTTGTGCAATTTCTGCTGGTAGTCATTTTTAATTCTTTCAAATCTCATGATAACTAGTTTTACTGAACGTCGCGGAAATAAACAGAGATAAATAACGAAATGTTTCAGTTAATTCCTAGTGGATTTCGTTTTTTACTACGGTTTTAAATGCCGAACTTTTGAAGAACTTTCGAAACAATGATTCTTCTGTGTAATAAACTTATTATTTACTAAAACGATCTTGCTATCGTTGTCGATTCGTGTAAATTAAAATGCACTTTGTATACATAGCCCTCGCAACGAAAGGCTTCGCAACGCGTGTTAAAAATGCAGCGAAGGTGTTGGGAATTCAGCGGGATGCAACGCTTACTTTATGTAGTATAAGAGAGGGGTCATTAATACAATTAATTAGCTAGTAATAGAGGAATGTTTGAGTCCTGAGCATACACACACCAATACCGTTACAATCCCACATATCGCATTAAGAGAATTGCGAGAGACAGCGAGGGCGCGCGTCCTTCAATGAAATCGTCTCCCCACGGGTCCAAGATGACGACGGCTCCCTGACCTCGACGATGTCAAGGTCACTGAGACCGCTGTCAACTCGGAAGGGAGAGAGAGAGAAAGAGACTCGTTAAGATTATTGTTACGCGATCGACTGATTAGCCATGATTAATACCGGCATTAATATTAGACAAGGAAAAAAAAAACAAATCGATCGCATAGCGCAACGATTATTTCGTGCCGTTAGTCTGCGGCAGGATCTGCTAATTAAGTATGTTACACATTGATATCGAGGGAATTGCAGAAGTTAGACACAAGTTAGGCGTATTGCATAGCTCGTAGCGCTATGGCGCTGCTTGACGTCTCGGCTTTCGTCGATCGCGCGATTCACTCCTACTCGAGAAATCCGAGAATCTTTCCTCATGTTTATGCATAAAACGTTGGTGTAAGGAACATAAATTCATTAAACGCAATAAGCGGAACGATACACTTCTGACAAAGAGTTATTCGCATGTTCAGGGAGTTAATTTTTTCTAGCCATTACTAGTTTAATTGCAGCATGATAAATTTTAGGTATTCATTAGAGATTCAAGGATACATGGCACGTAGACGTCGCGATGTCTAGTCGGAAATCTATAAAGTTTAAGCGACGCATCGATTCCGTCAAAACATCATAAAAAGAGATCTTATAGCAGCGAAAAATCGAGCGGGAGGAATTCAAACGCGCACCCGTTTTAATTAAACCCGTTGAGAGCTCCGAAATTTTTCGCGTGTCCCATCCTGAGATTAAGCATGCGATGCTGCCGTGTCGCGCATCAGCGGAATTTCGCACGACCGCGCGCATAATTTCCCGGGCAGGACGCTTCTTGGAAGCGGCCGTCGAGAGACGAGATCGCTGGCGGAGCCAGCAAGAGAACGGGAGAAGAGTCGCCGCGAATAATTTCCACAATCTGGGATCGCTCTCTAGGGCCGTAATTTTTTTCTGAGATACAAGACATCGCGGCATCGCGAAGTAAAATCGTTTTGCGCGATCTCTCTCGGCCCTCCTCTCTGTTCTTTCTCTCTCTCTCCTTTCCTCGACTGGCTTTTCGTGCACTTTTATAGTGGCAACGCACATTAAATTCTGGCCGTGTATGCGCGCTCGTATCGTGAATCGTACCGGAAGATCGTCCTTGCGGACACGTCCCGTCGCGTAACCTCCGCAGTTTATCAGATTTTAATTCGGCAAACGGTACTTGGTCCTCGCGCGCGCAGACCATCGCGGTGTACTGTTAGACGAAGCTTGAAGGGCCGGTTTCGCCGCGAAGGTCGTCCGTTAATCAAAGCTGATTCTATGCTTTCAGTCTAAATCTGCATTTTATCGTAAATCTAAATCTTACATTCCTGCGTAGAGTTGAATGAAAGATGTGAATAATTGTTATATGAAATTATGTCCGTAATTTTGCGGAATGTAACTTAAAACCTTTCCGTATATTAATAAAAAGTTACAAGCTTATCTATTGGGCCGATTTAAATGTCCACCAAGTTTAATTAATATATATTTTCAAGAATATCTGTGCAGGGGAATATATAAGTTATTATATATATCGCTTTTTCTAAAACGTAGCCGTAATATTTTGGGCCTGAAAAATCAAGCAGCGCCATTTCTTTCGATCTCTCTCGCTCCGCTACGTATGCAGGATATGTCGCAGTTTGTATGGTGTGATATTGCCTGGACTCACCGATCCTCTTCACGTGGACGTCTCGATTGAAGGAGACGCTCCTCTCGGCGGGCTTATACTCGGAGACGGAAGCCCCGGGCGCAATGGGGGGTAGTAAATGCGTGCCGGGAGGGTTGCAGCCTTCTCCCCCTCTTAGCAATTCCGAGCGCTGTATCGTGAGCATCTTGCCTTTCAACCTTTTCTCCCGATCATGCCACACGAACGGCTAGGGATACTGTTCCCCGTTTCGTTCGCCCAAGCCCCGTCTCGTGCTTGTGCTTACACTTTTACCACCCCCACCCCAGAGCGTTTCTCACCCCCGATCTTATCTTCCCCTTTCCCCTTTCCTGCTCTCACGAGCACACCCGTAGACCCGATCACCGACCTGTAAGCCAAGCAAAGCTGTGCTTTTAATATCTAAGATAATCTCACATCGACGGAGATTTACCAGTTTAATCCCTTTTTCGTCCGTTGTTCCAGTCTGAAATCGTCTGTTCGTTCGATCGAAAGCACGAGAGTTTGTTTGGAAGCTCGCGTTTCCCAATACTAATACCAATAATAATAGAATATTTTAAGAATATCAGAATATTAATTGGACGTAATAAACGTTCAACAATATAATTGCATAAGCTGATAGGGCGTATCATTTGTAACAAGCTCTTCCAGACTTACTCCGCTTTCCAAACAAACAATCGGCTGAATTGTTCCTCAGTTGTCATGAGAGTGCAGTTTACGCTCGAGAATGCGCGCTTTCTGTACATGATATTTCTACGCACGCGTGTGTGTTTGTGCATGCGTGAAAAACGTGAGAGAAAGAGAAGTGATAGCATCGTGCGTTCCCGGCGACGTGTCTATACTAGCGCATGCCAACTGTAGGTAGATGATGATAAACGCAACGAGTGATAATGGTTCTCTTTGTCGTCATGCAGGCAGATAGGATACTCGAGATACATGCAACGATATAATGACAGTGACAGGGATGACGGTGACGGCGCATAATATCGGCAATGGATTCGCTGATGAGAACTTTGCTAATAGGAGCGATTGTGCGATAAGATCGCCGTCGTAGCTTTTTCCTTACATCCGTCCGCATTAAGCGTTATCATAATTATGGCCAGGATTCTGGACGTAACTCCGTGGTTTTCCTATCGATGCTACAATCTAAACGCAACGACACCTAATTTAAATTTCATAGAGGCTGAAGCTTCAAAGCCTCACGTCGCCGGCTCGGGGCAATGAGATACGAACTCGACTTGATTTTAATTAATTCCTGATACGGCGCGAATAAATTGTTCATTTTCGTTTTTGTCATATTTTGTCTTCCGTCACGAATAAATGTCATTCTCTACGAGAAGAACTTATTTATTGTACGAAAATATTGCCTTATACTCTCTCGTAGACTGTTTTTTTATTGAAATTCCCGTAGTGTTCACGAATTAATTGGCCGATAATAAGTAAATCTGTCAGTTTCCAAGTTGTATATCCAGTAAGACTCCTATCTTCATCATTTGAAATCTATCTTTTTAAGAATAATCACAGCTATTAGTATATTGCTTCATAATGCCGTGACGAAAGGTAAAATGTATGCAATGCAATAAAACTCATCAAATACACGCGATAGAATCCTTTTTCTTAGAAAGTAAAAACATGAGACGCACAGTCCCAAATATGTCGAAACCAAGAGATCCTAATCGACGAGATCCGTAACTGATCAAAGTAATAGTTACGCTCCAATGATCAGTCATCCCGAAACGTCATCTGTTTTCACCAATTCACGTAAATCGATAAGGCAATCAATCTTGGGCCTCGTAGCGTATAGAAGCAAAACAGTTGGACATGGTCATCTCGATAAAAACGGTTCTAAAAATACCGCTGACGACGATCACTCGAACGACACTCAAGCGGAAGCGTCGGGACTGCTCATTATCATTATAATCGTTTTATTTCACTAGATGTTTTTCGCGCTATCGTGTAAAAACAACGTCCTCCTTTTTTTAAGAAGTCGACCTTCGTCGCGATTCTTTCTTACGCGCAGTAGTTGCGACATTGCGACGAATCGATGCACATACATTATACTCAAAAATTCATCGCTAATAATCAATGCATACATGTTATCGATTTGAAAATTTAAATTTCTTGCATCTCTTAAGAATCTTGCACGAAGCTTTCTGTCTCCGAATTATGTAATTAAAAGAATTTTCTTGTTACATTTTAAATACAAAAGGTACCAATTGAAAGAAACAGACTTCACGAATTGATAAACTGTCCTATTTCGAGGAATATCTTTAATTAAAATATATTGAACGTTCTATCAACCACGGAGAGAAGAAGCCTTTCAAGAATCGCTGTAAAAGAAATTAACATTCGTCGTGCGTTTTTGCCCACTCGCGGTCGGGCTATCTATCCTTGGAACAAATAAAGGTGACCCTGCGCGCGCGCGTACGCGTCCATCTTTCAAGGCCATCTGACCAGAGTGACACGTTGTCTTGGCAAGTTCTCACACGTGACACGTGAGGGTGAGCCCGTCACTCAACGACTTTATTAGCCCCGGGAGAGCGCAAGGGAGGTGAACGCCGGTCTCAAATGAGACAATTCGCATGAACTCGATCCAAGGATTAAGATACTCTCGGGAGGCTCGGTAGCCATATTTGGCGAAGAGGACGGCAGAGGCCCCCGGAGCTGTCCCCCGCGGGGACCCCGCTATAAAAACTGGCGTTAATATATTTTTTTTCGGAATTCAAGAGTTTACGACGGGACCCTCTCGCGCATCGACTCCCACGCGCCTTCTAGTCGCCCTAATCGCGTGGAGAAACGCTCGATTCGATCCGGGGAGGGCAAAAAGAAATTGGCGACGAGCGCAGGTTTCGACCGGACCGCGTCTAATGTACGAGAAGGCCCTCTAATGCGTCCTTCGTTACTCGCCACGGCACTGGATAACAGTAAAACGAAGGATAAGAATGTTGCTAAGTGCAGCGCGACACGACACGGCTATATTCTCGCGATTTTAATTCCGCCCTATGCATTCCACGGCGTATATTTTTTTCTTCCTTACGAGGGGAAGCTGGGAATTAAGATAGTTGACGGGCAAGCGAAGAAAATTACGTCGAGTTATGCGAGAACAGCATCGTGTCGCATTTTTCGTAAAAATGCTTTTAAAATACGTTCGAGATGGTATCTCATGTTACTTTTCGTTGTACAAAGTATTATTACTGCTGCACAAGGATAATATTACGTCGTATTACTTTGTAAATTTTGCAGTATGATTGCAACGACAATGATTATTCTCTATTTCTCAAATACATAAAATTATGATAAATCCAACAATTTAATCTGTTTTTTTTTAGCATTGTAAATTTTGATAGCGAGAATGTTGTAATTTCGTCGGACGTGCCGACGCACACGCGATATGTAAGACCCCTTAATACGTGTTATTTGCTGCTTCCTGATGTTGCATAACAGCGCAAACAGGAATAATAAAAACGTAGCCTCTGTCGGAGCGTGCGACACGCTCACATTCCGAATTTTGCGGTGATTTCATGTCGCGATGTCCTCGTCGTTAGTCATTAGCGGCGGCGGGATCCGGATAAAAGCGCAATCAAAAATTCGTTCTTTCTCGCGTGTTAGAATTAGAATCCTCACGGAGTAATAAAACGAGAGGAAAAAAATCAGAGGGATATTAAAAGTCACACAAAGTCACCGGGCGAGGTCGCGTTCTCGCACCCTTCCAAATGTTTCCTCTAACGGTCCCGCGCGCCCGCCTTCGAAATATTTCACATTCGTTACGGGGTAACAGCGCGAAAATCAGAATCGTGCCGGCAATAAAACCACATCAAGCCCGGTTATACGACACTATTTTCTAGCCCTATAACGCGCGCGTTTCGACACTGCGGCGTAATAAACACTCCCGTTTCGCGCGCAAAACGTTTAGCACCTTCTTCATTAACTTTTATTGACGTGTAGAAATCCGATAATAAAATCGGGGGGAGCGTCTGTCCCCCCCGCATCCAGATGCGAAGGATTCCGCTCGACCCTCGGAGGTGCGAAGCCTCGTGTCCGCAATCGCAATCCAATCGCTATTAGAAAGCTGTTGCTATATTATATGGATTATAGAGCACGAGAGAATCCAAATGGAGCGTCATAAATGATTTATACACGGTGCTATAGAAAAACTTCACACATAATTTCCATATAGCTCTATATAATAGTTTAATAGATTTAAAATTTAGAATTCTGAACAAGAAGAATTCGTACAAGAAGTTTTTACCTGTGTAGATCTTAGAAGAAAATCTCTAAATTATACTTATAAAAGTTTATATATATAGAAGATTCTATTTTACTACTTTTAGTTATTAATAATTTAATAATTAAATAATTATTAATAATTTAATAATTAAATATTTTAATAATTGAAGGCGATTTTATTTCTTACATAAATTCTTGCAAAAGTATTAAGCTTCTAAAAGAGTTCTAGGCTATTCTGTAAGTGCCTAGTTTGCAGCTTTTACTCATCTGGATCGCAAAACTCTGATTAATTAACAATGTTTAATAATCGTCTCTTGATAAACTTGTTCAATATAAAATTCTACAATCTTGAATAATCAGAAGACATTATTTTTCACGCGAATTTCAACACTTAAAAATTAAGATGATTATCCCTCCTTAGGGCCGCTTATTGGGGCCGCTCGTTGAACACACTCGTTCGCGAAAACAAGTTGATGAGACTCGTTTTTATCTCGTTACTTCTTCGCTGGCGAGGCGGTGCGTTTTACAGTTAATACCGCCAGACTGCCCAATAAATTTGCACGGACATCGTATAGTATGACCGAAAAAAGGTAGGCCCGTCTCGACTGGACGCTCATTACGATCGCCGCGGCATTTCCGCGTGCAAGCCGGGCGCTTATTTTTCTTCAACGCTCTCGCAAACTCGAAACTCGCCTTTCGTTTCTAGCCGTCGCCCGTTACGCCGCGCAGTCGGAGAATCGACGAGGCCGGGGAAAGATTTTAATTTAGATCGCCGCGCGCGCACGAGGAGAGGAATCGCGCCGCGCTCGTGTAAAGGCCGGGAGGAAACCACGCGCGCGTGTTCTCGGGGCACCGGCACTTATAAAATTCCTGCTTCGACGCTGCCCTTCCCAACGCTTCACGTAAATCCCTACGAACTTTATCTCTAACGGCTTACAAGCACTCTGTTCGGGACGAATCCCTGCGTTTACGCCCGACACAATTTGCCGATAGATCATATCTCGGACGCTTTCAGGTGTTCAGAATTCTTCAGTTTATTCATCTCGATATCGTTTTCTTCTCGATCTTTTTGAAATCTGTCGCGGCTTTTCGATTTTTTCACATTTTCACGTTCGGACTGGCATGCGCTAAGGTGTTCCGTACATTAAAACAGCGTCACTATGTTTTTTTCGATATTAAACGTCAAAGATGATTTTCAGAACTCACAATCAGTACATATGAAATATTCTATTTTTGAAGCAACCGTTATCACATTGTCATAGTAACAAGCTTCCGGTGTTTGTAGTGCTTTGTCACGATGCTAAAAATATTCACGAATTTATGAATCCATAATCACACTTTATGTTCTGACTATTTGGAAAGATTTAGATGGAGATTTATCATAAATTAGTGTCATGACATGTCTGCAGAAAGATTAAGGTTTCGATACTATAAAACCAAACACATAAGAAATCAAGGTAAATTATATTCTACAACATATGGCTAACACAACTGGCTAATACAAGCTCGACTTTATCTACATATGGTAGAATAATATAATCATATTGTAGAAACAATTTTATAATTAGAACAGTAATTTTTTAAAAAGCTTTTATTTCTTATATATACCAAATAATTCCGCAGTTTGACGTAAGAATCTTTCTAACATATTCTGTAATAAATATAAATATGAAAGAAAGCCCATATAATCGGTCGCGGCGGATCTTGGTGCCTATCACGGAAAGAACGGTTTTGCTGAAATATCTAAAAATTTGGCTAGATACAGATCTGAAAATAATTTTGTTAGACCATCAAAAGTAACTGGTGGGACGCTCAAATATTATGATAATGCTACAAAAAGTTTTGATATTCCAACTATTTTTGGCGTCCTACATAATTATTTTAATGGTCCAACAAAATTATTTTTAAAGTATCTGGCCAAATTTTTAGATATTTCAACAAATCCATTCTTTCCGTGAATAATAATTTTGTGAATTTTCCTACTCACGCGAACTGCGCGCCGCAAATTTGTCGGTCTTGAAACACAATCCTTACATAAAGCCGGAATTAATTCACATATTAAATTGACAAGCAATTTAATAATTTTGATGCTACCAAGCATCTATAAGATCCTCCCTACCCCGAAAACTGTAAAGAAATTATTGCGAAAAATAACACCTCAACCAGAATATTCCGTAATAGTCGATATAATCTTTTTGATTTTTAAAGGACGGTAATAAATATCATCCGAGGATAGCGAACCGTTACTGTATCGCTCTAACCAACGCGGAAATATGACTCAAAACTAATAGAACACGCCGCGAGACACGCGCAACGAGCATGACGCAGATGCCAGAAATGGAAATGGAAATCACACAAGTCGCGCTCGTGACTCGCGAGAAAAAAAAAGACCGGCGCGATATTTGCGTAACATTCTGCTATTACGTTCCGCGCACCTTCTTCGTCGCTCGATTATGCGAGCCCATCGCTTATCCGCGGCCTGGCGGAGAAATCTGGACGCCACGCGAAGGGTCACGTTACGCGGGTGCACTATGGTGAATGGATCCAGCAACGGCGATTCCCATCGAAGGCGTCCGTCCCGTCTCTTTCCCGCTCGCTCGCGCGCGAGTAACACTGACACACTTCGTACACGTCAAGGCCGAAAGTTCTCCCGGTGCACGGTGCTTATCGTTGCACCGTCTCGCGTATTCGTCTTCTTTATATCCGCGTAGGTACGTCTCAATCGCGACTACACGCGACGCAAGCCCGCCCGGCGTACGCTGAAACGCCGTGCGATAAAACCGTATCGGGAGATTCAGCGAGGGGATTTGCACCTCGGGCTGATGGGCGCGATCTTCATCTCGCGAGTGCGGACAGGCGAAAGGGCGAAAGCAAAACAGCGAAAAAGGAGCAATCGAGCTGTGCGCATCGAGCCTACTTATGTTAGAGCGAATCGTTCTTATGATAGCAAATGTAATATCGATCATTTTTTAAAGTCAAATTTAAAAAAATTTTCGAATCAGATTTTTAATTAAGCGCGTTCTAGGAGAAGAGAAGAGAGTGCTCCAAAATGTCTGATCATCGAGCTATTTAAACTACTTGTCTGACCTTTTGAAATATGATAGATGGTCTATTTGATTCTATTTTTGAAATATATAATTATATTTTAATACAATTAATTACGTTATGATTTTTGTTATAAAAGCAGAACTAATTATAATTTTTATCAATAGTAATTTTTTGTTATAAGTTTTGTTAATTTTCTTTTACAATTTAATAAGTAAGACTTACTTATTTAATTTAGTATACTATTAAAGAAAACTAAAATATGTCTTGTTTTATAATTGGATAATCAAAATTTAATTAATAAACGAGTATTATTATACGTTTACATTTATTAAATTGATAACCCTATAATATCTGTCCATAATTAGACTTTTCATCAAATTTCCAAGTTGCCTGTCATCAACAAATAACACAGTAGTTATGAGACAGCTTTTATATACTTATTAAAAAACTCATTCGCCACGCACGACAGATCCGACGATTCAGAGGCGCGTTAATTCGACCGGTCGTATAATTCATCGTAAATCTTTCGATGTATTAATTCGGGAGACTCGCCTAATCTCGACGGAGATCCTTGAGGACAGATTCGACTGTCACACACGTGCCGGGCATTTCCATAAATGTTTATTCCCGCTGTAATCGACACGCTCTCGGACGTCGGCGCGCGTTGTTAATACCGCCGCATCAATGAATAATACGCGTACCTCCTCCATATCCTGCTCGTCCTGCGAGGGCCTCCTCGCGTCATATCGCGATCGCTCCCCATAGCGAGCGGGCGAGGAGCCCGCGCATGATCGGCCGACTCGATCTCAGAACGGGCAGATTAAACGCCTAGATTCGCGAGAGCGCGCGCCGCGAGAGAGGCCTAGCTGCCTAGCCGCACACGCGGTGATTAAAGTGTCCGTTAACGCGAGTTAATTGATCTTTCAGTTAATGGGATATTACCCTTCCGCTGGATTTCTGGTTTGCCCAGCGCCCGGCCGGCCGACCAGCCGGCAGATCCAATCTGCGCGCGAAATAACTCGTGCTCTCGCTCTCGTGCGGGACTCTCTATAATCTATTCGGCCCCGCGAACGCACAGCGCAGAAAATCTACCTACCCGACCTACCGAAGACGCTCTATCGTTTCTCTTTCGATCAACGTCCGCGGCGACCCGCGGTATAATCGAGCCGAGCGTATCTGCCGGCTCGATCCTTCGCATCCATCGACTTGTGGCAGTAACATCCTCGTCATCGTCATAGTCGTCATCGTCGTCAATACGTATCGATATCATTTCGCCCCTATCGATGTTGGATTTACCTTTACTAGTACAGTAGCATTCCGATCGCTTAGATATCCGGTATATTCTCTCTAAGGATACGCCCCTTCAGGTACGATCGGTTCCCCGAGCGGAACCAGAAGAGCGAGAAGAACAAGGACCTTGTTTCTCTCTCTCTCTCTCTCTCTCTCTCTTGGAGAGACTTCGTGGTTATATTCGAACTGAACACTCTCACGTTCGGCAACTGTCACTATCACCGGACCGCGAAATCCGCGGGGTCGACCTAAGGGGACTCAACACCACCGATTACAATTGATTAGCGAAGCGAATTTTGTCCTGCCTTTCTTTTTCTGACGCCAATTTTCGACACTTGTTGTTATCCAACACCCAAGACGTAACACCCAAGGCCGAACACTCGACACCGGATAAATCGGCAACCCGATCTTCTAAACTGTCTCGCACTGACGGATATGTATCCGGGATCACTCGGTATTACGCGATGCTCCGAACCCGAACTCTCTCGTATCGACACCTTGTCGCCGATAGCACTGATGACATTCGTACCTCGCGCGATTCAGTTGACCAGGGGGTCTGGACCAGGGGTACAGACGCGCAGACCGCCGCCACACCACGCACACGCCGCTCGTTCTCCGTTCGTTCTCCGCCGAGCGCCGAAGAACTAATAAAAGCTGGGACCCAGCTTGAAACTGCGTAGGCCGCTTACTACTCCTTCCACCGCGGCACTCCGTCCTATCCCACCGGTGTACCGGACCCAGGCACCGACAGAGACAGGCAGGAGAGTAGGCACGGATGGACGGACGGACGAACGGACGGACGTACAGAGCGACTTCAAGGTATACACATGCCGAGAAATGCGACGAGTCTCTAGGTAAATAGTGTTGGTCCTCGAATAAATCCTTAGAATGAATGCCTCAATAAATGACTAGATAGCGTTATCGATTCAGATAATTCAATTTTTGCTGAAGGAGAATATTGTCTCGTTTTATGCTAACGTATTAGTCCAGATTTAAAAGATCAAGCGATCTTAATATTAAAGAGTTGAGATGTTGGCAATCTAGCTAAAGTTTTATTATGAAAGGCGTTATACCTTTATATGTTGAGTTATTTTAATTCTTTTATTGAAAGTCGCAAAATTTATCTAGAAATTCTTCTAAATTTTCTAAATCTTCTTGAATTTGTTCTAGTCTTGTTATATAGAATGGATAAAAACGCGTTAAAAAACGTGACAAACGCATTTTGTAATGTTAAATTTACTTATGTGAAAAATATACCATTTAAAACTAATAATAAACGAAATATGTTATGAAACCATTAATGTCAATCAAATGAAATAAAAACTAACATTATATATATCGTTATTTTTGATAAAAAAGAAAATACGAGAAAAATTATGAGTATATGTATTGATGAGAAAAAATATGAATAAAGTATTGATGCATTGATGCACCTATTATGCGCGCACTTTAAAAAAAAAACCAGCTGTTTCGAAAGGTATCGATGCCTACTACATAATTTTTAATATTGCATTGTAATTTTTAATATTGTCTCTCCATAAAAATTTTGTCAATATCAGATTCATCAGGATATCAGCGTATTTAAACTATTGAAGACGAAAAATTCAAATTTGAAACAAATCCACATATTCACTTTATTAAAGTCTGCTTGATATCACGCATGCACGTTGCACACGAAAAAGGTTCGATGATTCGATAATTTCGGTGCTGGCGCTTGATTAATACCTTTGGTCAAAAAATTGATGTCGATTGGTATTGACTGATGATGAAAAATACGGTGTCAAATGTCCGATACATCGCGCAAGTGTATCAGTGTCATCACTATTAGGATCCAGCTGGCGCTGGACCCGATCCTGTCGTTTCAGCAAGTTCTTTCTTTTTCTCTTCTTATCTATTGTAATCTGTATTGTAACATTCTACCCGCTACCGCACTCAAAACGGTTCGATGACTCGATCATTTTACGATAGTCCCACCTGATTAATACCTCGGCCAAAATTGATGTCGATTGATATTGATGATGAAAGATACAAGGTGTCAAGTATTCGATTCCTCGCGCAAGCATATCAGTGCCATCACTAGTGGTCGGGTCCAATCCGGCGCTGGTCACTCGCACCGACCGTCACTCGTTGTTGCTTCTGCAAACTTTCTGTCTCTTTCTGTCCCCCCACTTTCTCTCTCTTTTTCCTCGACCACTCTTCCCACCTACCTATCTCTCCCTACCTGAGCGATTGCACGCTGCTGCCGCTGGTGAACGTCACTCGGTCAAGGTCCCCCACCAAAAACCTGCAGCAGCGGCTCGCCACGGCCGACTTGGTCCACGGACAATGCTATACTTGGTGTGAACCGATGGTCGTCAGGCGAGGGTGAGGCTCCCCGTGTCGTCCTCGATAGCATTTTAGCGATGCTAAGTGAATAAGGTGATGAATATGGGCTTCGGCCTTCGATGTGCACTCATCGTTTCGTGCTAAATGCGGCTTTCTGGTTATTGACTGTCTGAGTGCAATCTTTTCACATTAGTCGATCCGTTTAGCACCAAACAGCGAAGACACATGATTGTAGTAAAATATAATCTTAAAGCTATATTCGACGGATAGATATATTTCTACAGACTTAGAATATTTAAGGTTTTTGATTTCTTTATATGTATAATCAGATGAGATAAACGCGTGAGAGACGACTAGTTATCTATTCATTAGATATCTTTACAATCATTTAGAATGCTTTAAAAATATCTTTTGCAATAGGATCATAAATTAATTTTTACAAATTCTTCATTTGTGGCCAGAGATTTATAGAATAATCAAAATTACTTTTATAATTATATATACAATACGCGCGCTAAAAAAAGACTGTCGACGTTATTTGTTCGGCGAAGTTTCTATAGATTGTTACAAATAGTTGGGGGGCAAATATTTATGGTCTCGGCGAAGCGTTGATTCGCGATCACGCGTCGACGGTCGGCGTCACGGACGGTAGCGTATCCCGATAATAACAGGATATTTTACGATCGATTTGGCGGATAAGCGTGTTTACGTTAGAGATCTGGTCTTCGGACTTTATGTAGGGCCCCGTGCGGCGTATCGATGCGCGGCGTTGAGATGATACGTGGAGCATTTCAGCGAATATGACTATAAATAAAGAAAATAACGAGGAGAGGCTACTGGGCCGGCCGGGCTGGTCGAGAGTAACAGGCACGCAGAAGGCGAGTTACCGAGAGAAAATTGTGCGCTACTAAATATAAGTATCAAGGAGGGGTATATATAGCGGCGTAGAGAGTAGAACGGACAGAGTACAATTACACGTGATTGAGGATCGGTCTTGTTTCTATTTTGTCTTGATTTCTGTGGGTAGTTAGCCCTGATCCCGCGTGGCCGGCCCAATCACAATGTCGACTCTCTCACCGGAGCCAGAGCCCTATTATGATTGGCGTAATCATCGTATGGGCGAATCAGCGGCACTCACTCGGCTACATAAATAATTGAGCCTTAAAGTCGGCCTACGTGCCGTGGATCTAGCTGATGAGGGGTGGACGGACCGACGGACGGGTGAAGAGACGGGTGCTCCATATTGGACATGCCGCCGTGCGCGCCATGCCGCCACTAAGAGGAGAATTATTGCGTAGCATGATGATGGGGCAGCAAGGCGGATCGTTAAGATGCGCACCCTCGATGAAGCCGCCGCCTGTCCCACGGAAAAATACGTTTATGCAAAGCGTCGATCTAATAAATGTCCCCGGGTTACTACTCAATCAACGCTGCCGGGCTTATTGAGTTACACGAATTACGTCCATTACAATACCTTGATTGATTCCTTCCGCGACGCTCACCCTATTTGATTTACATATGCAAAAAGCGTAATGCGTCGCAACACATAATGTATCAATATAATCAAGTTCAAAGCATCGTTTCATAATTCCGTCGTCTTATTTGTTGCTTTCTGATCTAGCTTAAAGTCTTTGTGACTCCGTCAATTCGCGATCATTATTTTATATAACTTCAATGAAGAGGAGCTTGTATATACACGCTATTTAATTATCTCGTCAAAATTGCAATATTCTCAATGACAAATTTTGAATTACTAAATGTAATAGCGTTGAACTTAACTTTAAACTAATAATTTTTCGGAGTTTCCGTGTTATTTTACGTTTACTAAGCACTCATAATTTTACTTTAAAGAATTAACGCGATGATTCAAAAACTGTTCAACATCGGATCGTTCCTCATATATTCACAGATCGCAATATAACGAACGAAGATCGGCGACATAGGTGCCGCGAGATCAAAAGGTTTTAACCGCGCGATGGCATGATTGCGTCTGATCGGTCTGATCAGTGGCGCGCAGTGACGAAGTGCGAGGAAACGTCCGCGTGTGCATGATTTACGACAGCGCGAGGGGTCGTTGGTTCTGGCCCGGAGAGAACTCGCGGGTCAGGAGATTTCCCTTCCGTGATGGACCGCGAGCTTGGTTCTCATACGTGATTGGCGTGCGTAAATGGGTGACGACTAGACCGGGTGGAAGCTCAGAGATTTTCGAGATGATGATGATGATGATGATGATGATAATGATGATGACGACAACGGCGATGATAATGACAGTAACTTGGAATGGGAGAGCACCTAAGGTTCAACATATGCCATCTTCCTCCCCCCTCTCTCTCTCTCTTTCTCTGTCTTGTTCTCGGTTTGGAACTCGTATCGGCCTTGAACTTGCCGCCACGCTAATGAAGAGCGCCAACGAAGGTCCTTTGCTCACGGTGGACAGCCGCGGCGACGTCTAACTAGCCGCGCTGCTATCTGATGCTGGCGGACCACGGCGAAAGGGGCGACGGGTTCCGATGAAGAAATTATTTTCACTTTCTCCGTCACCGCGCCGCCGAGAGCGTAAGTCGGTGCACGTGTACGCTCTCGAAGCTCGACCTCTTCACCGAAGTTAATTACGACGTTAAATCGCTCCGCGCCGTGAAGCGCTGAATCCGTGACGTAACGAATGGCGCAACGGAAGAAATCGAATCTAGAGGACGTGACGGCTTTTGCTTTCACGGACACGACAATGCCCTAAATAACCTTTTTCATAGACATATCCTTTTCTGTTAACGTATCGTTAATTTTTGCTAGAAAAATTTCACGATTTTAATATTCGAATTAAATAATTGAAATATGGTGAGATAAATTGAAACAATGACAGCTTGTAGTCTATTTCACTTTATATTAAGCAGGAAGAGCGCGAAAGTTATCGTATTCGATTTCTCCCGCGGTTCATGATTTGTTTAACAGACTCAGTAATTACGCGAGCCGTCACGCTTGACATTCCGCGAGTAGAAGCAGAAGAAGAAAAACAAACGGTCGATGAACTACAGTGGAAGTAAGTGGTAAGCGGACGTATGTTACACGTGCGAGTGCCGACGAAGTGTCATTACTTGCACACTTTCTCCGATCGAGTCACGTGCGGATAGCGGATAGCGGATAGCGAGAACTACATCGTAACATTTACCGCGAGAAAAAGAGAGAGAGAGAGAGAGAGAAAGGGGACAAACTAGGAAATGATTACATGCTCTTGAACCGAACGTAAATGAAATAAATGGTCAAAGAAAACGAAATAAAAAAATCAAGCTAGAACTGCATCGATATAGATCATCCCTAAAAATAATTGATTTTTCTGTAATAAATTACACTTCTAGATATAAAATTAATACAAGGGTGAAGGACATGAAACTTTAGAGTGGAAAGTAACAGAAAAGAAAAGAAGACAGGTGGCAGAGGGGGCGCCAGAGAATTCCTTACGATACACCGGGTGAAGGTGCAAGGACGAGAGTTACATCGTCAACGATGACCGTTGTAGATCAGACGAAGGACGCGCGTAAAGGTGGAATTTTCTGTAGTAAAGCCGCGACGCACTCTCAATAACGACAATTTACGTGAGACATTATCGTTCGTCCGGCAGACATGTCTCCCTGCAGTCGCGACTCGTCATGTCGGGGTCAAATACACCCGGATGCCGGGAAATTTGTATGACTCGCGCTAACGCAAATCATCTCGCAAATGTCGATTTCCCGCGGCGATTTTCTCACATTCTGGCGTCTCTCAAATACCGCCGCGATTGCGTGGTAATTGTATTCGCATCGAATTCCTCGTATTTCGCGAAAGCATTGTCCCACACAAAGCTGCCATTTATCGACGGGATCTCAGAGCGCGATATCATCGCTTGGATCTTAATCTTTGTATCTTGAACGACGACGGAGATAAATTATGATATCAAGAACAAGGTGTTTTATTACTTAGTTTCGCATGTAATGGCATTATTTCCCGATTTTTAAGAAAGACTTTTCAATGCAGTCTGATTCGAACGCTCTTTACGTGATTCGAAAGTATTTTTTTTATAGCAAAGAACAACGTGACAAGAATAAAACAAGACCTTGTACTGGAATCTTTAATTTTCGCATCTTGGGTGGCAAAAATCGCAATATCAAGAACAAAAGTGCATTGTTCACGAGATTGCGTCATCTCCCGATTTTTAAATACAATATTCTGATGTCGTCATCGCTCGTGGAGCCTTTACGTGACTCGAGAGCGTTTACGTGACAAAGAAAAATTAAGATGATCGGCGAAACATGACTTTGCGCATCAGCGGAATCTCTTTAGTCGCACGCCGCATAAATAGCGGCCTCGAGCGGAAATTTACAAGTGGAGGCTACGAATTTACGAGAATCTACGCCGAGAGCCAAATTTGGACAGATCGTGCCCGATCTTTTTGGGCAATCGGCTCTATCGTGTGCCAGGCCAAGAAGGTTTCGCGCAGTATTTCAGAGACGGCAGGAAGCGCATCGCCCACGCCGCGAGAAATTATCGGCCGTACCTAAAATCGGGCGATAGCTATTTGTTCCGCGAAGAGGAGCGATCCCGCGGCTTTGGGAGCCGCTCGATAAATTACTTCTTCCCTTTCCCTTCGCCCTCGACCTTTCCCCACGCGTTTGGAACTCGTCTGAAAAATCCATTAAGCCTATGGCCGAGGCAAAACGGCCGTGTATATCTGCTTACGTTTCCGTCATCAATCACGCGTTCTCGTCGCAACCGGTGTCCGTGAATTACGCTTAACCATTTATCGCGAATAACGCTCGACCCGGTTGCCTGGTTAGCCCCGTTTTATATCTCAATCCGTGATACTCGCAGACCCAACGGAGCCCAGTCCGTCGCTGTTTTACTTTATTTTTCTCCTTCTCGTTCTCTATGGATTGTAGTCTTAAGAAACTTTTCTTAGGAGAAATAGAGCGGTCTCTATATTAAAAAGCCATTAAATAAATACAAAATAAGAATTATACGATCTTACAATCTTCATCATACTTATAATAATTGATTTTTTGTGTAACATATCGAAATACAATTTTAATTGAAATAATTATTTAATGAACTATACATATAATCTATATATAATCTGTCCCAAATTATTCTGAGATGTATACATATACATATATATCTCAAAATAATTTGCAACAGATTTATCGTGTTTCTTGACAGGATTAAAGTGTATTTAGTCATGATTTTAATAGTCAGATAATGCTAATAGAGAAGTTATCAAAGGAGCGAACTGACCAGTCTAAAAGGCTTGTCGGCAAAAGAAGAGAAGGGTCAATAGAGAGTCTCGTAATTAAATGAGAATCTTCTTCGATCAACCGATTAATATTTCGACCGACAGGCCGAATTCGCGACGCCAAATATTCTGCGCGGTTAAACCGATTCCTTTTTCTTCCTTTTTCTCCCTCCCGCTCGTCGGATCGCCGGGCAAATTAATTCTCGCGCCGTGGCGGAATCGATCGTCGGATAACGATTTCGTAGTCGGCGTGCAATTTACGTTTAATCGCCGTGGAAAAGATTCATCGATCACGCGGTCGCGAGACTACGTAAATCAAACACTGGATACACCATTGACTCGCCGGTGAAATATGGAAATCGTGAGTTCGTGCAATCACCGTTATACCCCGATACCGCGCGAGAGAGCTCTCTCTCCCTCTTTCTTTCTCTCTCTCTCTCTCTCTCTTTCTTTTTCTCTCTTGGCGCTTATAGATTCGAGTGTTGCCCCGCGGCAAGGTAAGAGGAACATCGGTACCGGCGGTACCGATCGGACTTGGAAGATACGCGTCTTTTTCCCCGCCGATCTCACCCCCGTTGCGCCCGCGCCTCCGTATCCGCGAAACGGTCCTCTTCGCCGACATTACCGTTCGATTCTCTGACGCGGCTCGCCGCCGCAGCGAGTCGGAGCCGAGACAAAAATCCGGACCTCCAACCACGATTCATCGTTTCACGTCCCGTTCGCTCTGCGAACTCGTTCCGCGATCGCCAAATGTCGATTTACACCGTTATTGCACTCGCGCGGGAACGGAAATCGGAGTTCGGTGAAATACCCATTCTGACCATAAATCTGTTATAATGTTATAGAAGTGAACGATTCAATTTCTGCAGACCTTGATGTTAAACGAAGAAATAGTATTATTGATGAATTATTTAATCATAAACTAGTAAATGTGCTATATCGTGAAATACAAGTTAGGGGAGAGTAGCCTAATTTGAACCGCCTCCTAATTTGGACCGCCCTATAGATTTTGGCGTTAAATGTCAGTACTTTACACCCACAAAGAACATAAATAGGGCGGTCCAAATTAGGAGGCAGTTCAAATTAGGCTACTCTCCCCTATCTTTCTCGCTTTCTATATTTTCGCAACATATTAATGTTTTTTAAACAAATAATATAAAGAATAAGACTGATGATTTTAAATATAAATATGAAAGAAAGCCCATATATCGGTCGCGGCGGATCTTGCTGCCTATAATAATAATTATTTTATGAATTTTTCTACTCATTGTCAACCGAACTGCGTGCCGCAAATTTGTCGGTCTTGAAACACAATCCTTACATGAAGCCGGAATTAATTCACATGTTAAATTGACAAGCAATTTAATAATTTTATAATATTAATGTTTTGCAGGTTTTCTTAGATATTTGCCGTAATCGCTCTTCTTTTTAACCCGTTCACACATATGTAAATGATAACACAATAATATGAAAACTATCGCGCGTGTGTTTCCCGTAGCATTTGAAAATTAATACTTCTCGATTCTCGATCGAATATACAGAGAGCAAATTACGGTCGGAGGGGTTGAATCTCTCAGCTATCGGCGCAAAAAATACACTCCAAATTATGTGCCAGACGGTTGTAGCCCGCGGTGTGTTTTGCCGCATTCCACAATCACTATACTAGGCCGTGTAAACTAAGAAGTTCAAGGATTTCGCGCCTCGGCGTTACTACATGCGGCTTTTGAGCGCACATATATCTAAGCGAAAGGATTGAATTCTATTTCGAGAGTTTCAAGAGTTGATTACGTTATCTAAATATTATTTCAAGACTGTACCGTAGCAGACGAATTTTGCGATTCATCGTTACAATTTAAAATAGTGTCTTGAAAGAAATAAAAAGTAGGAAAGATAGAATTTGTGCGTAGCATGTATTATATAAATTAGAGATAGAAAATTATATTGAACATCGGTTAAAATTAATCGGCGTCGAAGTGATCGATTTTAAAAGGTTTTTGTCTTTCATTGCAACTGTAACGCCTATACAGCACAGAACATTGCAGTAGCATTGCAGCAATGTTTCGACAATGTTGTTATGTTGCTGCAATGTTGCTGCAACTTCTGTGCTGTATGGGCGTGTATACGAAAAATTTACAAAGCCTACGGGATACTCCAGTCCCACGGTGTACCCTAATCCCGCGTAAGTAACATTAACTGCGAGCAACGCGGCGTAGACCGGTGGACCGGTATTTCTTTATCGGTTCACTTTCTACCGAGGATTTAATAACGGAGTCACAACCGGACGCCGTCGAGCGTGATGCTCATTATGCGCCGCGAAATTATTCTTATGGAAATTAAACGCGCCGGCATGAATTTACATCGCCGGAGGAAGGGCGACACTGTGGGCATGTGCATGCTTGTCTGCGTGCGCTTGTGCATTGAGATCGCGCGACGCTTTTTTCTACGTCCTCGAGGAGTTTACGAGCCGATGTCAAGTAATGCGGTCGATCGAAATCTCTTCTCCCGTCGATAAACATACGGGGTGTCCCTGACCAATCGCCGATTTCCTTTTAGCGACGGATGCTGCGTCGGTGATTGAGAAAAACGCCTTCGGTGTCTCGTGGTCCAGTGGTCTTTAAACGAAAGATCAGGGAAATAGGTCATTGACGACATCAATCGATCTAATTGCGCAATTACTGTATATTGTCTTTGAATTATAAATTGTGCAAGGTTCTATTGCTCTTTGTCTCCTGATGTGACAGGAGTGATTAATTGAGAACTATTAATTACTCTTATTTATTTATCGAGGATTCCGTAGCTTCGAAATTTAAGTTTGCATACGTTTAATTAAATATATGAACTGTTTGTAGATTTATTTATTTCACCGCCGACATTTTTATTTTTTAATTTGGTAGCCATTTATTAGAACTTGAAGATAAAAATTAATTACGTTGTAGTTTTTTACAATCTGCATTTTATTCTTAAAAAATTAGCGAAAAATGTGTGAATAAGATTGATCGAAATTTGTGTGCATTCGTTAGCAATATAAATATAGAAAATAATACATTTGACGTGATCAATTCTAACATTTCATCATTCGGAAAGTTGCATTCGCTGTATATTTCCAACAATTACTTTACTTCTTAGAATTTCTTACATGGTATTTGTCGTTAAAAAAACGCACTCAGGGTGAATGTGTACATCGAGTATCCGCAGCGCTGGCATCTAGATTAGCGTCGGAACGAGGTCTGCCTTGTTTCAAGAATGCGTGTAACTTCTAGAAACGGCCTGGAGGACGTTTGTCGCAACGATTTCCAGTTGCACGCAATTCTGCAAACGACGCCTCTGCCCGCGGCATTCCGAAACATCTTTAATTGCTACGCCGACGCGGCGAAAACGCGCAGGTGCTTCGTATTAATCAATCCTGTTGCTCGACGAGGCGCTGATGAGTCGCTTCATTCTGTTTTCGATCTAACATAAGGGTACAAGGGGGGAAACTACCTCCGCCTCCGTTGTTTCTCGTCGCAAATAGCGTCCAGGTGTGTGACTACGTAACGGCATGTCGGAGAATAGGGAATGCGGGGGAGAGGATTAAAGTCGAGGGAGGCAGGTATGCGAAGTGGTACAGACGTGTAACTGCCGTGGGGGCCCTTCTTTTTTGCACCAACGAACGGAGTTACTCCTCTCTCCTTCTCTGCTACAAGAAAATAACATCATTACATCCGTAAGCTGCCGTGCACCGACCGGAATACGCGGCTTCGGCGAGTGTTTGCGGGTGTATCGTGCGAGAAACATTCGCTGGTTTCTTCATAAGTCGGTTAAACGATCCGACATTATTGCCGTGGATGCACTGCTAACATATTGAACGAGTGATCTACGAGAGTGATCTACGAGAGATCTGGCATAAATACATCGGCGAAACAACATCAATCTACGAAACCTGCACGGAAAGAACGGTTTTGCTAATCTAAAAATTTAGTCAGATATAGATCAGAAAATAATTATGTTGGAGCATCCAAAATAATTATGTAGGACGCTCAAGCTGTTTGCTAGAATGTCAAAACTTTTTGCAGCATTGTCATTATGCTTGAGCATCCTACATAATTATTTTGGATGGTCTAACATAATTATTTTCAGATCTGTATCTGGCTAAATTTTTAGATACTTCAACAAAATCGTTCTTTCCGTGTGTGTTAATCTCTCGTTAATGTTTTTAACGCTGAATGCGCGTGTTATATATTCTATTTTCTTTTAAGTAAAATATGTTTGAGATGTCTAAATGTAATTACCGTTAAGGAGGAAAAATGAAAAAAATATATAATTACATTTCTTAAAGAATATACACTGTTTCAGTATCAGTATAGCTCAGTACAAAACTGCTGATAGGTTTAACTAAAACTGTGGTTTGGGTTGAAGCAAGAAAACTATTTCTTGTATGTATCATATGTAAAATTCCCTATTCGTGTAAACATTAATTATGGGAGAACGTGTTATTCGTGATAATGATGATTTCACGGTTTCAAGATTTCCGTCGAAGTTTCAATCGAATATATCTTCGGGCCTCCACTTCCGGGCGTTTCTTCAACCAGTGCTTCAACGGCTATCGGCGCTTCGTATCGCGTGCGTCTCTTCGCGTCTCTTCAGCCTCGCGTCATCCTATCAATTTCAGAACGCCCGGGGCGAGCGTGACGAAGGGAACAAAGTGAACGTTCGCGTAATGGCCAAGGCGCTTTTATCAACGACGCGAAACGCCAAACCGGAAGAGAGAAATGTCCGCGTGCAATTCGTTGCTCGAGAAGGGCACCCAAGGAGAACTCGTTCGCGAAGCGACAAGGAGAGCGACTGTAGATCAGAGGCTAATTAAATTTCGGCGTGACCGAAGCAGTTGCGCTTTGCCAGCGGCCGATTCTCAAATCATTTTCACGCCGGCTTCGATACGGTGGCCTATCATGCCCTTTTTCCATTGCACGACGAGGTGAACGCGCGTACTTGAACTGCGTTATTGCTTACCGAATAATTCTTGCGAGTAGAAAAAGTTTCCAGATTTTGATAGCATTGATATATTATAAAATAATAGTATTAAAAACAATAGTATAGATGTAAATGTATGGTTGGGAACTTAACTTTAATCTAATTGTAAATCGTTAATATCTTTATTTAAAGATTTCGTACACGGAAAAAATGATAAGGTTGCCACAACCACAATAATATAGTAACATTTGGTACAGCCACGTCCTGTGGTTGTCACATTCATATTGATGTGAAGGCAACTATATGCATTTGGTACAGCAAACATAGTGAATGTTGAGACAAACATATATAGATGCATTACACAAAACAATGTGAATGTGACAACCACAGGACGTGGCTGTACCAAATGTTACTATTATTGTGGTTGTGGCAACCTTATTGTTTTTTCCGTGTACGATTTTTATATTAATTTCAATATTGTTGTTTTTCGTCATTCATCTTCATTGTATTACTAGTTTCACTACTAGCTTGTCACTTCATCCTGTTTGTATTATAATAAATTTGTAATCTTTACGTATCGATATAATCAAAGACAGTATTTTATAATCCATTAATTATATTTTTAATAAAAATCATGATTTTCTTTGAAATTAAAAGGCATTTTTGATTGTTCAAATAAAACATAGAATGCGTTAGTATAAGGAAGAGGAATATGAAATATTTAAATTCTCGGAAGCATAAATCACGTTGTAAATCACCGATTCACCGATACCATTTATCTTACTTTGTGACGCGATGAGTACACCGGTTTAGATTGCCTGGAACTATTCAATTACATCTATTTTATTACGCGCGATCGCGCCGTTAGAACGATTTTCTCAATTGTCGACAAATTAGAATGTCCATATGATCTAAGAATGTTCGTGTTATCATCCTACGATCGACGCAAGTTCTACCATGCGCTTCCGGTATTTAAATCGCCTCTCTTACGTCCCGGAATATCAATTTCATCGCACGGAAGGCGAGCCCCGATAAAAGAAACAAAGTGGATAAGCACTCGTGACGCCGCCGCAGGCGTTATTCGAGGAGGGACCCCGCTTCAACACACGAAGAAAGGAGGACGCGGAAACCCAAAGGGGGAAAAGGAGGAGGAAATGTTATTGCCGCCGTTGGATCCGACGCGCATCCTGGTGTTCTAAGCAGGATGCGCACCTGAGTCGCGGTAGGTAATAAAATCACGCGAGGAGTTCGCGGTAGTTACATATCTAAAGGTAATTAAATGTCGACAATACATATGGACTACATGGACTTCCCGATTATTTTTAAGTTACGTTTACCTTCCTTCCGTAGACTCGGCGAAGAATTAATAACGAGAAAGCTGAGCGCATGGATGCTGCGTTAAACGCAGATATCACTACTTTTATGATTCGGACATGTTTTAACTTGCGTCTTAAAGCTTTCTTCAGGAACATAACATCTATTTTTAAAGCACTTTTGTATAAATATTTTATTATAGATAAGATGCCTAAAATATATAGTTGCTACAATATCAAAACTTTTTGCAGCATTATCATCATGCTTGAACACCCTACATAATTATTTTGATGGTATAATAAAATTATTTTCTGTATCTGTCCAAATTTTTAGACATTTCAGCAAAACCATTCTTTCCGTGTAGCTATTTACTGCATTCGATTTCATAAGTGTAGGTTTATCTCTGGAAAAAGAGAGAGATACACATATCTACCATACTATCCATACATTTTACTCCTGCTATAACATCTTCCGGATACGTTTCTATTAAATCCATCCTTTCTCTAATACAGTTTACTTTGTTCATCTTATATCTAATACAGCCGCTATAAATCAAAGTCTCAGTGCTAATATAATAGGTATTATATTCCCACGAAGGCGCGAAGAGACACTCGTCGCTGCCGCCTGGTAAGTGGACGTGGGATTTCGCAATTTCAATTACATCGCGTTAAACGACGATAAAATTGCGCGGCGGAGATGCGAAATTGAATGCACGCGAGAGGGAAGACTCGGGGGAGAACAACCGAAGGCTATCGGGACGATTAGCGCTCGTTATACGAGCGGCAGTAAAGAACGCCGATATGGAGGGAAGCCGGCCAGACGTTCGGCACAGATCAGAAGCCAATTAAATTCCGGCGTGACCTGCGTGCATAGTAGGCTCTCTCGTACACAGAATTGCGATTCGTTTTCACGCCGATTTCGACACGCTTCCTTCGCGCCGGTCTGCGCCTGTCTCGCAGCCCTTTTCTCGGCCTCCCTCGGCCTCCCTCCCTCCCTCCCTCCCAGCCACCCCGTCTGGTTTCCTCTCGGATGCCACGATGGGCGCGGTTAGTGCGAAACAGTAATAGTAAGGCTCCCGCGTCCGAGCGCGCGGACTTCTCTCTGGACCCTGGGCCTTACCTACATTACGTACGAGACAAGGGGAGAGAGAGCCTTGCCACTGCGGCACAATGAAGCACTGGGAGGCGTTATAAAGGGCTCTGTGTAGTTATTAGAGGTTATGACGGCGGTAATATCTCACTCAGCGGGCTCCACTGTAATGTTACGGCCAGGGGCCCATCCCCTATTTCCTCACGTCGAACCCTCTTCCTTTCTTCTTCCCTCCCCGCCCTGCTACATTCAGCGCTCTCCTTTTCCTCCTCTTCTTCCTTCCTCTCTTTCCGCTTTCCTTGCCTTCGTCTACATTCTCTTCCACTCCCTCCCTATCCCGGTTGTGATCCAGTACAACCGTATTTAGTGTTAAATTCTGCATTCGAGGGGCCTTACAAAAAATAAAACGCAAGGCCAACGCGAATCAGTCTGCTGCTCCTTTTGCTACTCACTCACCAGCAATTTTATGTGCTCTTGGTATCTAGTGCTAATCAACGAGTTCGAATCCACACTGATAAGTATGCCCCTCGAAATGCTCGCGAGTCACATCTGTTCGACGATCGTTCGCTGATCGATTTGCCGTTTCCCGCAATAATCATCGGCAGATCGTTATCATTAGCGCGCTGCCTCGCGCACGATTTGCATCACGCGTGGTGTTGTAATTGCCAACTTTCTGCACACAATTTCCCGTTTCCATCGGGCGATTCTCGATCTCCGTCTCCTGGAATGCATAAAATTTGATGGGGACGGACATCGATGATTGCACACATCGTTGCTTTACGCGCAGTCTTCTGTGTGATATCTTCTGTGTGATTAAACTTTCCACAGTTTCAAGTCTCATTTAATCGCGATTTCGATCTTAGAATGCGCAAGCATTTCACAAATTTTATTTTTAATAATAAATATCGTGACTATAAATGAATACTTTAAAATTAATAGAGCAACATCCTTCTGCTCCATCTATATTTGAAACTCGAGATATAACTTTTTATACTTCTCTACAAAAAGAGAAAGAGAGAGAGAGAAAAGGAAGAAAGAGAGTGTGTATGTGTGTTCAATTGATTAAATTGAGAACTACACTAAGAAAAAGCTATTTTCATAGATTCAACGGTTTGACAGATCCCGTGACGATCTTTCGATCTTCGAGATATACCAGTCGACCACCTCAACACGGCGTTTTTTGACGACGAACCACCGTCGCGAACAACCAACTGCCACGGTATGTTTAATTGGGTGTCAGCGGCCGTTGGAATTTCGTAAGCCGTCATGACCAGAGCGCGGTCATTTGCTTGATGCCCGGCAATGAAGACGTTACGAAAATGCATCTCGCGCGCCCGGCGTACCGTTTTAAAATTCGCGAAGGTCACCGGAGGATTAATGATCGCCGACGAGAGAAAGAGGCAAACGAACCTTCCTCGGCCGGAGACGTTTGCCGCGTGTTTCCTGTACAGTGTACACCGTTGCCTCATTAGCGTATAACGTATTAAAGATCATTCCAAGAAGCTCTCTTACTCTTCCTCTCTTTCTCCTCTCCTTCTCTCTTTCTCTCTCCCTCTGTCTCTGTTTCTCATTGTGCCGAGAGATCATCGTCGTTTACCTCCGTTATCCGTTCTCCGATCTCTGCCGGCTTTTAAATTGTTTAGACGGGGTCGCGGAGAACGCGCCAAAACGACCGAGAGGTATTCCGGAACGTGCAGCATCCTGGCTCCTTTTCCTGACGGTGCCCGACGGTGTGCCTCTTCGCTTAGAGAGACTGGTTATTCCCGGCTCGGGGATAAAGAGGAAGGGTATAGAGCGGGAGAGGAGAATACGTACATTATTCAAATCCTATGTAGATCCGTATCTGGGAATGTAATTCTAGTGCGGACGCGTGTTTCAGCCCCGTTGTCGGGACAACACTTAATTTGTCCGGTCACTTTCTTGCCATTCTACACCGCGGAACGTTCATTCATCAACATAAATCCGTCGTTGTCGTCATTATCGGCACCAACTGGCGGCAAAACTGCGTCATTAAATTTATTAGCAATTGGAAGTGCACCTTTGTATGCAGATCGATGATAAATCGGCTGAATTTGGCGGTCGATCGCTTGTACATTCGTAGCTCGTATTGTACGCTTTGCAGACATGTGCATGTGTATTAAATTATTTGTTTATTTATTTGAGTTAGTTTATACATAGATACGTTAGTTTAATAGAAATCTTAAGCGATGTAATGAGCTATCAGTTGAAAGTTGACTTATTGTTAGTTATTAAAGGAAACTATTATTTTCTTTACTTAACTTACAACAAATGCTATAACCGATGCAACTTTGCTTGAATTTTGTATTATATATTTAATATAATTTATTTCTTTGACTATAAGAAGAAAATTAGATTTATGAATACTTCTATTAGAATTTTAAGTTTGTATATAAATGTATGTGTTCCATTTAAATTTCTTAAGCGAACAAATTTATTAACAATTTTTTTTTAAATTGAATTTTTATATAATTGTCGTATTATTCTTCGAAAGTAACTGTGATGCGACAGAACTATCTATCTAATCATTTCCTATACAGTTTTTAAGTGTACTCTTTGAAATGTGCCAATGTACACTGAGAAAAAAAAGCTGTTGCTTCAATTAAAGTGTTATCACGGGGTGCCAATAACATAAAGTATAAGTTCATTCAATTGTATTATTATTAGACTCAATGTCTGCATTTTTAAACCAATAATTCAATCATTGTTTTAATAATCCAAACATTGGGTCTATTACTAATACAATTGAATGAACTATTTATGTTTTTGGCACCCCGTGATAACACTTTAATTGAAGCAACAGCTTTTTTTCTCAGTGTAATCGTAACTAAAGATCTTATTTCACTGTTGTTAACAGCATCGAATGGAAAGAGATGCTTTTAACGCTTCGTTTCTTGTTACGATGCAAAATTTTGAGAAGTTCTTGTTCTCATTTCGCGTCTCGTATCGTACCGTCGAATGCTCGTTCGAGCAAATGCGTAATACCGTGGCGGGCAAATGATAGAGGATCTAAGTACACTCTCTTTTTCTTGCCTACGATCTTACCGGTAATATTAGTGCACGCTTGAGAGGAAAGTGTCGGCACTGTATGAGCTGGCGTGACCAGAACGGAGAAAAAGAAATGATAAAAACGGAGCGAGTGAACAGCCAGAACAGCAACCCAAGAAGAAGAGAAAGAGAGAGAAAGGTGGAGAAGAGAAGAAAGAGAGGAGGGTGAAACAGAGAAAGGAAGAGAGGGGAAGAATGGCTCTAATTATTACAAATTACCATGATCTTTGGCAGGCGATCTCTCAGATTACAATTCTACGCCGACACACGTAACAAGCAGGAAGATGGGGCACTTTCCGAGGATAATGACGGCCGGGCGGTTAATTGAAAGCGCGTCTCGGCTCTGTCGTGAAATTTCGCAAAGTCCTGCGGCTTAATGTTCATGTTGGACCTGTTCCGACATTTCTTGTGTGTTCCCTAATGGTTGAAGAATCACCGCCAACGACACGTGCGGTTCTATCGATATATTGTTATTAAAACTCCGTCTTTATCTATAAGCATCACCAAAAATGAAACGCAGAAAATAACAAAAAATTTTAAATATTAGACATTTAATAATTATTGTTTTAGAGCAACGTTTGTAATAAAAATATTATCTTGCATATTATAAAGAAATATTGTAACTTAATTCAACAAAATTTTTTTCTCTTTTTTAAAAATTTCATTTTATCACATCGCATCGGGAGAAGTGGAAGAGGTAGTTTGGATTATCATACGATATTAATTAACTAATGAAAAATCGGTATTCAAGTAGATGAATATTTTATATATTTCTTGAAATTTTTTACTTTGATGAAAAATAAAAAATGTTATCTTTCGCTAAGAAAGACAAAGTAAAATTTTTTATTTTTTAATTTCCGTGCGTCCACCTTAAGAATTGCCGCACGAGAATTTGCCCGTCAATCAGATTGACCCAGTTCGTGCAACCGCGAGCGTAACCTGTGTATTGCAGACAGTGTCGAGGAACTTGTGGAGCACGCGTCTGATATTTCTGCGCTTGGCCGATGTCGGATTGGCGAAAGTGACCGGGTGATTTTGCCCGTCGCTTGCACGCGTTTTCACGATTAACGAGGCGACACGCGCGGTCAACCGTTTTATGAAAATTGACTGTAAGCGTTAAATACGATCATTGTAGCTTCTTGTGTCGTAAATATATAAATATAATTATTACGGTACAAAAAATATGAGATTCTCAACTTTCTATATCTGTGGTAGGTAAGTTCTAATTTGAGCTTAGTCGTGATATGCAAAAAAATATCGTAAGATGTCTTTTGGATCCAATTCTAATTGCTTAATTTTATTTTAATTTTGACGCGATAAGTTAACATAGCCCGATGTGACCTGAAATATCCTATCTCTCACACACAATTTGTTTTAACATTTTTAATATAATTTATAATCTGGCTTTTATGTAATTATTACTTAATCGTAGTTTTTAATTTAATAAAAAAACTCTGATTATTTTAATACAACACTTTGAAACTTAAGAAGTGTTGCATATTCGTGGAATTAAAAATTTTTCTTTATAGAGATATAAGGATTTGTGATAGTGCAATATTTCAACTTATATAAATATAGAGTGCGTCGCTGACATTGTGCAGAAAAATCGACGATTTTAATTCATTTACACATGTTTCTAAATAGGCCGCCTGAAATCTTCTCGAGACAACTTCTTGGGACAACGGGTCAGACACGCAAGTGTATGCTATGTAGGCTATATGTATGTGGATGTAATATACCTTTGCTCCTTGCGATCTTAAAGGTCTCTACCCGTTGTAGGATCCTCCTTTCTCTCTGGTGCGCGTCACGATTTCTTACCGGCACGATTATTCCGTCCTTCTACCGTCCTCTCTTCGGGGACGTCTCTCTCCATCCCGGGTTCATCTCGGATTCGTCAAACGTCACGTCGTAGATTAGTATCGTCGGCATACGAGCTCGAAAATCCGCGCTCGCAAAGCGGCTTAAGTCCACTCCTGTATCACTCTACATTGAATAATGTACAATAGAACGAGTACGCCAATTCTCTTTCTCTACGCATATTATTGAATTTGCTAATGAGATCCCTCGTAGTCACGCTCCCAGCGATTTGACCCCACGGTCGTGATCGTATTAACGGTATCGTCGATCTAATAATGTTGCCCGAAATCGTGATGTCATTCCCGACATCGGCAGAGCAGCGCCATTCTTTCGTTCGCACGGGTCTATCTATGCAGGAGAATTCCATTTCATAGAGATATCCAATTTAAGTTGTGGAACACCAAATTGGTGGTTGCACCGTAGAGTAGACGGCGAGTAGAGAATGCTGCAGCCGTACAACGGCAATCAATTTCTGTGGCTCGACTATCTATCAGATCCGTAATATCACTTTCAACATAATCCGCATTTGCCTCGCTGAAATTACGTGTGCGATTTTTTGTATCGTCCGGCTCGCATTTTGTTACGCAATATCCTACTCTCGGAACATCTCGGACAGTGATGCTGTGTACAATAATCAATAACGCATATAGCCGCGTGTTAACGCTTCATTACACACTCGCGTCGCTGAATACACGACCGAGCAGCTTGAACCACGAAAAGTTACGTCACGTTATTGAGCCGCGAGGATTATCGATCGCTCGGAAGGATGGCATTAGTCTTTGCCGGGCACCTGCTCCGATTAATGGATCGATTGGTAGAGGTAAGTGATACATTCATCGATCCCGGCGACTCTCGGTGAGGGAAGAAGGAGTGAGGAGGAGAAGAATGGCGTGCGTTTGACGGCGGTACAAAAGGAGTCCGCGACAGTGAAAGTATACACATACGAGTTGCGTGAGTAACCGACGGATACCTTCCGGGTATGATTGCCGGGTTACGCAACGTAGTGACGAATGTCACTCGGGTTTGGCCTGCTGATTCGAAACGTACGGCCGTCGATCGATGGCTGTTCCCGAAGAAACGGTCCTCGGGAATCGCGGACTAGGAAGTCGATCTGGCACGAACTAGATTAGAGAGACTTACGTGTCCGCGAGGAAACCAGACGCGGCAACTTTCCCGAATCGATCTCGTAAAACCCGTAATCCAGCCGCAGATAATTAACGAAGAGGCGTTCGGCACGAATTGCGTCACCGTGCACCGAGAGATCTAATGAGTGTAATTGGCTAAATGGAGAGTTTTGCAAAACGAATCGGTAATCCAGGACGCGACGTTAATTGCTCTTTGAGATCATATTTAACGGCGAGATTAGCATCGAAGTGTTCAAGATTGAACTTAAGATGTTAATTATTATTATGTATTAATTGAAATTATTTTGTAATTAGAATCCAGCAATATATTTCGTTTAATACCTCCCTTTTCTTGCGCGCTTTCTTGATATCATATTATAATCAATATTGCTAAAGGAATAATTGTCCCACTTAGCAGTGCGTATAATGAAGATCGGTACAAAAAATCGTGAAGATCGGCATAGCTGCATTAACGATCACGAGTTCTTCACTTACTGCAACAGAAGTCCGTTTATGTCGCGCGCGAATTATGTTAGAATAAAAACGGCTTACGAGGACGAAAGAATTACTCATAATCGTAGCAAAAGGAGACACTTTGGTAGTGCGACGCTCGTTAACGGTCATGCACCCATGCCCAATGGTTTTTGACGTTCGTCGAGCATTTACAGCACAACGGAGACCTTGACGCTTTTTATCTAGACTCGCTTATAATCCTCTCTTTCTCTCACCGCGTACGCGGTCACTCTGATCTCCCGGCTTCTTTTTCCGGAACGTATAGAATCGCAGCATGCGATTGCCAGGATATATACCATTAAGGATATCCGCGAACCGAACGTCACGTGGATTACATGGTTTCTGGGTATTCGCGCCCGATTGTAACTGGCCGGTTCCGCATTTCGCATTTTCTTTCGCAAAATAATAACGACACATTTGGTGAGGTCGCGAGTAACAAAATCATTTTGGATGATGTAACTGACATTATGAAGAAGAACGATTAATTCTTTCCGTGTGCGAATGCGTTCACATATTTTAACTTGAACATTTCTTCTGCTTTCTCGATCGCTGCACGGTGGTCCAGAACTAAGAACTGTTATATCTATCTATGTGTGTGCGTTGTAATTAATAATTAATATTTTGGTTAGACATGTATAAAATAATTCTCCTGAAATAGTTAAAGAATTTAGAAGATCAGGCTATCACAAATTATTTTATATTGTAATTAAAGATCAATACTCATGTAAATAATGATTGCGTTAGATTAATTTGAAAAATCATTAGGATTCTGTTTGATAAGATGATGAATGAAGATAATTTAAGAAGTGAAGTATTCTTTAATCAATTTCATTAAGAAAAGCTGTAAATCCATAATTGCGTAGAATTCGAGTTCAGTGAAATATCACACGTGTATCATTTAATTTAATTAAAACTTAATAGATGATGGCAGTGATTATTCGTTTTACGAGTTTGCGAGAAGATTTTAAATGCGATAATCAATATTATCTTAACGGTATTTCCATCGCGTCAGTGAGGCACGTGTTAAAAATTTAGCGGCGGTGCAAAGTTCGTTGATCATTGGCCGAGTAATTCAATACGATCACATACGTGCAGAACAAAAGCGTCGCACAAATGAAACGCGACAAAAAGTCACATAAAACAGTGGTAAGGAAAGGGGAGCCTTTTTGTTAGAGGCCGCGCTATTCTGAGATCTCCTTATGGCACGCGTTTGTCAACGGACAAAGAGGATAATTTACGCGCAGCCCGGATCGTGGCGATCCTCGCTTTGGAGAAGGTCAAGCACGCGTCAGTCATCAAAGTATTCGACCAGGACGACTACTTCAATACATACAATATGTCCCGCAGCTGTTGAGAAGCCGATTTAATGATTAATGCAAACGTTTCAATTCCGTCACGCTGAGCGGATAGTGACAGATATCAAAGCGATTAAGTTGCCTGAGGCGTGTCAACTTACGCGTGAGGATGATTTATAGTCATGTGGATTATTATATTAAAAACTTTTATCAGAGCTATTTCTTCTCTAGACATAATCTTTCGTATTGTAAACAAAAGTAAAGTTACATATAAAGTTGCAATAGTCAAAATTATTAACTTCATTTTAATTTGTATTTAAAATATAATATAGCCACGATAATATAATAATATTATTATTATTAATCAATTTAGTTGTCAATGAATTATTATTATTAATTATTACTAGAGAAAGAATTAATAATATTTCTATTTATTTTGACAATTTTTATGCTCTTTTATAAGAATAAAATAGTATTAGAAGATCTTTCTACACATCACATATAATTATTCATGAAATCTAATTTTCCTTTGCAAATTTGCGCAACTAGCCTTAATAGACATTTAATTTATGTTCACGAAAGAGAAGGGACAGGCCCGGTGATGTGCTATGATGATGACAAATACTTCTCTTCCACTTGATTGATTTCTTCGCGGTGGTCGACTGTCGCTCGACGGTCAGAGTTGCCGGCGCGACACGCAATCAAACGTCGTGGTATTTAGCGGTGTTATTTTAGTGGTATTTTAGTTGTGTGCGCACACAGTTTTGAACATTATATTGTGCGCGTTCCAGTGTAATGATCTTTCTTAAAGTGATGAACTAAAACTAAAGATTTATGCTAAAAAAAACTAAACTCCACAGAGAACCCGACCTCAAATATTTTTTAAATTTGGGAAATAATTAATATTAAATTATGCTCTTAATTATTTTGGCACGAAAAACATTTTGGATTTTTTCATACAGTAATAAAAACAAATGCTGTATATAACGAATTTTGTTTTTCACATTAAGAAAAATAATACTATTTTTGTTTAAATAACGCTTGATAGAATATAGTACAAAAATACGATCAGGTCACATACCCAGATCTCCATTAGCTGCGACGATCTCTTACCTGTAACAAAAAAACGTATCATAAAAAATACCAGTTCAATCGAAAATTTAATACTTATATGTACATATAAAGATACAAATTAAGTGAGATTTGTTTAGAAAGCATCTAACGAGCTCTCGTTATAATTACAAGGAATGCCACGGAAGGCGCCTGTGAACGTCGTGATTAATTCGCGTCCCCGTTATTATTTATTACGACGGTCGAGTCCTTGCGAGTCGCGAGAACGACCCACGCGACGTGATAGAAAGAGCCACTTGGCTCGCGCAAGACAATGATTTCCAGTAAGGCGGTTGCCTAACCATCATATCGCTGAGAAACCACGCTCCCGGCGACTCTCTCGGACATGGCTAGAGTAAATATCGATTCGCGATAGAGATTAGCAGAATGAGACAGAAGGAGAGAGACGGTTTATTACGATCAAATCTCTGCCTAAGTGCACCGGCAGATAGAACTGGATTGATAAAGAAGAGATTCGTGCATTACGCCATTAGATGAGCAATAAAAAGGGATTAAGTAAACTAAGATCGAAATCGTATCACCTATTGAATTGTAAGTAAAGTGATTTGAGAGAGCCATAGCGAAAGGAATTACGTTCGCAGGAGATGCTCTCATAATTTGAACTTTGAAAGAGATTGCGAGCGAATTCCTTTGACACAAGTCAATAGACAGTCAATTAGGTGATATAGGTGGAGAGCGAGAAAGACGCGGAAAACCTAACGACGAAGAGGAGAGAGATGGGTGGGTAGGTAGGTTGGTAGGTAGGTAGGTAGGTAACAGTCAGGCAATCAGGCTGCACGGCGCAGGGTTCGCGGCGGCGTTATTATCTACTTGGGTGGACAGGTGCCAGGGGGTTTATAAAAGTACGCGCGCCGTGCTCTCTCTCGCCGGAAGATCGTTATCAAAGAGGAAGAAGACGATGAGACGAGGGAAGGAGAGAGCTAGACTGAGGGAGCTGCTAGGAGAGAGTCCGACCGGAGTCTGGGATCCGGAGGGAGAGAAAGAGTGAGAGAAAGAGAAAGAAGACACGCGCGCGACGTAGATTCATATGAACGTACTACTAGACATTGCCGACTAAAGGCGTATAAGCCACGTTAAGAGAAGGCGACGGCGGTGGCGGCGGCGGCGGTAGATATCAGGAGGAATAAAAGGTCCAGGTAGCATAGTTGCACGCACATTCCCGGTTCACAGCCTTGACTCCGGTGGCGAACGAGCCGACTAGAGAGGCAGCGACCGGCAGAAGAGCGGCAGCAACGAACGGCTGTTGAACGAACGAGAAGGAACGTCGGCCGGCGCAGACGAACTTAGCTAGCGCGGGGTCCAGCGCGGGGCCCAGCCAACTAGCCGGCCAGCCGACGAGAGCCGTAGATAGAGGAGGAGAAGGAAAGAGAGGAGGAGAAGGAGAGAAGGAGAGGGCCCTCTCTCTAGCGCGCTCACCAGGCTACGCTCGTTCGCCCGACGATGGCAATTATACGCGCCAGAGCCATCCCGGCTAGATTCAAGATCAGATAATCCCATCTGTCGGTGTAAGCGGTCCGCAAACGATCCCGTGAAGCGATCGGATATCCTCCTCCTGAGCCGCGCAAGCGATTTTTCCGCAGATCCGCTCCGGCGGAAAGCTCGCTCACCGCGTCGGGCTCGGGGGTCTAGATGGGTACGGCGGGGCGTCGACGGGAGCCCAAGATCCGGTGAAGCGCCGGAAACACGTTGGAGTGAAGAGGGAGTGGGATGTTTTCTTGGGAAAATCTTGTCGCCGGAGGATCTCGCGCGCAATTTCTACAGCGAGCAAATCATGCGAAAGAGATGAATAGAAAATGTGTATGGAATTGCAGGAAGATTCGGTTAATAATCTAATTTTTCATAGAAATGTAACAGTAAGACGCACAGCCTGAATCAGCCTGTATAGATGTATTTACAGCCATGTTATTTTTGTGGGCCGGAAATCATTAATCTTTCAGTCGTGATTATTAACATGTTATAAATTGTATGCGGCGAAATACGTGATTGTCATGAAATGTTTGCCCGTTGTTATGCTTGGTTTGTCCAACGAAGTGCAAATTGTGGATTAAAATATTTTGGTAGCGTCCATATTGAAAGGCGAACGCACAGAAATTCGGATCTTTCGTGAGCTTCGATCGCAGATCGCAGATCGTGGATCGAAGGGACGCCACTTGTTTCGACGACTGCGAAACGTGTTAACGGAAACGTGTCTGGCGTATCGAGCGCCTACGTAAAATCTACGCTGATGCCATTCCAATGTTAATTGAGGTGCCTAACGCCTACGGGGCTTGAAGTGTTCGCAATTGGCTTGGCGATCGTCAGTGTTGATTATCATTAACTCGTCGTGCTAATAAATGCTCAAATTTCTACGGTAATTCGTCCGATGCGCTAACGGTACCTGAAGCTAAATTGTATCACAATATAGCGCATGCATATCATTTTATATCAAGGCAGTAAATAGTAAGATATAATTAAAAATTTTTATCAAAAATCATTATAGTATCAATTATTATTATTATATATATGGTATCATTACATTAATTGAAGGATTTATTGCAATAATGGTCTAATCTTTATTATAGTAGATCTAATCTACTAATAATCTAATCTTTATTATATAAGAATAAAAAATTTTGAGAAAATTCTTGTTCTAAAGTGAAGGAAATAAATTTTAATCAATTTCTTCAAAAAGGGCAGATTAAATCATTGCTACATTGAAGCTCTAATAATTTCAGAATACGATAAAAAAGTACGATCACGATATAATTAGCCAAATATCTCGAGAGAGTCGATGAATCACGTTCTCACGAGACACTCGCGAAAAACGACGACAAAGATGTGATGATGGGATACGCGATCTGGGATTTCTCGCGCGAGTGAACCGTCAACGAAGGCGAGACGGGAAGGGGGCGAGAATCGAAAGCGCGAAGGAAGGTGGAGACCACGGTCGCTCCTGGCGGGCAGAACGGCAGACGGAGAATAGAGCCACTGTCTGGTCCAGTTGAAAAAATCAGCTCTGAATCACTGCGCGCGGCCTACCTGCTGCCATATTGAGGAACCCGCTTCTCGGCCGTTCTTTCAGCTCATGCAGTCAGGAGTATAAATAGCAACTCTTTGAGAATGTACTGGAGACACACCACCGCGCACGTCCATGCATCACCTCGCTCCGCATCATTTCCACCTCTCGCGTTTTTCCGCCACGCAGATCGCACGCATACGTATATACATGCTACTCCGATCCTGATAAGCCTCGTGGCGCAAAATAGACGAGGTCTAAGCGTTTTGCCGTTTGTAAAGTGGCGGCCATCGACTGCGTAGCGCGGATACGGCTACATCAAATCGCAATTTGCTCTCGACCTAATTGTATAATTTGTCCCATGCAAAGATAAAAAAATCGCGATGACAAAAACGAATTATATCCGAGATTTATAAACGTATTAACACAATCAATTTATATCAAATTACCACTGTGACATTATTAAATTATATTCAATTATATTGATATAATTGATTACAAATGTATATCCATAAATTTTAATTATACGAATATCGTTCCTTTTCAAGAATTCTAATTGTCTTTTTTGACAGACGAATGATTTTAACAAAGTTTTCTTTTTGATGAAATTAATCAAATAAAATTATTATTTTTGCAATTGTAATTGTTAAGATTTATGTACATATTATTTGTGCGAGTATGCTTCTGTAATATGAATGGCAAATAAATGATTAAACGTGGAGAATCGTGTCAATAATCGTAGAGCGACTAAGAGTAGAGATTAGAAGATGATTTATACGGCCAGTTCGCTTATCAACGACTCGAGGCTCGGGATGAAGCGCGCGTGACGTTACAATGCGTCGATCTTCTCTCGGCATATCCTCGTCTGCCGGCCGCAGATCTTCGATTCGGCTTCGTTATAACTGAACGGCGCCTGCAGCTTCGCGGAGAGACCGGCAAGAGACGTGGGCGTCTTTATCAATGCAGTAATACGCCGTGGCGAGTCATGCGCGTTCGAGAGGCTCGCCTCTCCGCTAACTCCGTCCTCCTTAAAAGCACGGCCGCTCTCACGTCGGCAAAAAGCACCAGTTTCGTGTCCTTGCGGTAGTACACCTTGAATCTCGAGGACAGGATAACAGCACCTCCCGGTAAGACCGACGAGGCCCTGGGCCTCGTCCCACGTACTCAGTCGATTCACCATCGTCATCATTCTGCCCAACACCTACCATATTCTTCCAGCTGCTGTTGCTTGGCTAACACACCAGGAAGAACGCTTATTCTCCACGATAAACGGGTCCCTTAAAGAATAGAATACCGTATTCGTCCGATTTGATTTTGGTTCGTTACGGCATGTAGACGGCATTTGCGCGAACGGATCCACGTGTAATTGTACGCACGAAAGAGGATTATGTCAATTACAACGCAGGCTCTTTTTAACAGGTGTCCTGTTCCGCGTAAATGAAATGAAGTCCTTAAATTAACGTACGAATGAGCTTCAATGAGACTTTGTTATAGGATTTACGGCCCGCTTATTAGCGTAATTTTATTTTAGTTAATAATTTAGTTAGTTATTTCGCTTATATGTTCGAATGAGTGTCGTGTGAACGCTAATCCTTTCTCCCGTGTTCTGTTAGAATATTTTATTACTATACGATAAATTATTCCATTTTAAAATTATATTTGTAACTATTAAAAGAGATATTTCAATATTTCTTCGCTACATTTACATCCACTAATGTGAGAGAAAGATTTGTGAAATAATTATCTGTCTCTATTTCAATTATCGTGTAAATATTTAGTCCTACAATTTTATACACTAATGGCATTAACATTGCAATATCCGTATTCAAAGAAATTAACTTTATTAGATATCAGCTTGATAATTCCGTACCGTTTTATACCAAGCATTTAATACGTTGCTGTATGGCTGCGTACATCGAAATATAACACGATTGAGTATATTCATTGCTTGCATCGCGTCCGAAGGAGAACGAGAAATCTCGCGGCCGATTTCTCGTGCCGACGCGCTCGTCCGTTTTCGCCGAAAGGATCCGAAAGTACGAACACGTATCGTCTGCGAGAGTCAAGTTCGCGATGCTCGTGTTCGCCGTTCGATAAGATCTCCAGGTCGAAACGCGAGCTGATTGATATTCCGCTCAAGCGGGCTTTATGGTTTACGAATACGTGAGGCGAGATGTGACACCGACCGCGTATTTACGATGGATTAGCCGAGTTGTATACACTAAGACTACCGAAAATCGTCTTACGTTTCCTTCAGTTCAAATTATAATTTTAAAGGTATATTCAATCCTTTACTTAAATGTAAATGTAAAATCTGATGAAGATTAATAAGTGTGGAGTATATCTTACATGCCTGCCCATTGTTACCAAAAACTGTTTGAGGCCACAGATTGGTTCTTAATATTCGGCGACGTGCGTGAAATTTTCAATGAATCGCCTATTATCGGCCAAATGGACGAAGACAATGAATAAAGATACAGTGCTGCAATTAAGACCCGTCCTAATGATCGATAATTTCTATTTTTATATAGATTAAGACTAAAAGCAGTATTTAAATAAAAAGATTCGGTATAATTCAATTAATTCTTTCTCCTCTAATTGACTCTTCAACTAATACGTCATAATTAAATAACATAAATATTGTAATAAAAAAAATATATTTCGCGAAATAAAGAAAGGAAGTCTAATCTGCTTAGGTTTCTAACTTTCACGGAATGAAGTCTTGTTTTAAACAATTTATAAATTCTTATCCTTCATCAAGCTCCAGCAACTTCGAGAATTTTTTATTTAATTGGCATGCTGTAGGATTCGTCGAGGATCCGTCACGTAGGTGTAAAGAACAGTGATTTCTACGTGGGATTCGATCCAGTGATCGCACCAGGAAGTATCTGTCGTCCGAACGGGCTGTGCGTTTTTTCGCGGCGCGCCGCGCTGGGCGATGTGCTTCCACCGTGGATTTTATTAACGAATTCGTAACGATTTTACGATTACGGACGACGATGATTCTGACGCGTTGAAGATGCGATCGTTATCAATAGCGATTCGTGTAACGCGATACGCACGCTAAACAGCATAATAATAAAAAAAAACCGCCGTTGTATAGAGTAACAAATAATAGAAACGGCCTGAGTCTAGGAATTCTAGCGGTATCGTTCTTTTTTTTACGACAAGAGCCGTGAACTTCCGCGTACAACTCAAGAATCGATTATGAAATTGCGCAAAGAATCACATTATTTTATCTGCCATTCCCCGTTGTATCAATACTAGACATATAAATTACCGTCGCTGACTGCGTAGGCAGGCAAACCTGCTGCATAGATGTTGGCTGTAGCAAGGACGTCTGAAAACTTTCAGTCAGTTATGTCGCGCGAACATGATACTTCGAGATTTCAATATCATCGTCGTCGATCAAAGTTCCTTCTTGCGTGACGCGCGTTGAAAGTTGTGTAGATGAATAATAATATTATGCACGCGTGGGATGCAACTAAATCGTTGGATTAATCGATTCTGTGAGAAACGTTACCAAACTTGGCTGTGACGCGTGAAGTGCATAATAGAGTGGCCAAATTAATATAAGCTGTGCCTCGAATATTTGTATGCATATGAAACTCGTTTGCATGTCTAAAAAAATCACGCAGCGCGGAGGAGAATATTGCAAGAAAGAATGTCGCCGTTTAGAAAAATTTAAAGAACTTGCGAAAAATAAATACGCTCAAGAAATCATTATTTTAATGATTTATATAAGTATTCTTTGAAATTGTAAAAATTATTTATATTATAATATATATTGTACAATATTTAGCAGGTAAGACATGGTGGATTTAGTAATTAAGTACAATTTGAGTCGCACGAGCCCGTCTTAAGAGTCCAGGGTTATCTTTCCGCATCCCAATCGTCGCGGAGGCCAATTAGCTGGCCCCGCGGGCACTCGTCAAAAATGTCGTCTTTTACAAAAGATATTTAATTCCAAAAGCAGGAACAATTTGTTTGTGGCATAACATATCCAAATGCTTGTTCCGAGGATTTTTTGTTCCATCGCGAGATCCGAGTTGGTACATGAAGACTCATTAGGGAGTCTTTCACAGAGGGCTAATACCTCGTTGATTCAAGTTTAATGAATCCTCAGATTTGCTAGTATTTTTCATCGTGCTGTGTATAAAGACATTTTATTCATTTGATAGAGACCAGTTTTTGCGCTCGAATTATTCTTAAGTTGCTATAACATTATTATCTTTTTTGCTATATTTATAATATGGAAAACATATACTTTAAGAGATATTAGGAATAAAATAAATGAGACGAAGTAAAAAAAATATGTTTCAACCAATATATTATCCAAGTTCCATGTTTGTACAGCGCGCAATCGCGAACGTTTTTCGATGCTTTTTTATGTTTTTGACTTATGCAAATCTATTCTCAGAAAAAATCGCAACGAGATAAAGATAGCGGTAGATTCCCGCGGAGGAAGTCGGTTTTATTAATTTTCTCGAAATGATCGACGATGATACTCGATAATAGGTCCAGCCACACCGGGGCCGCCGTTATTCAGCCCGGCCGTCTCTTACGCCACTTTTTTTTTCAATGCGGCGTCGCACCGTCGCCGCAATCGTACAGCGAAATAATTTAGTGCTACCATTCTGGACGCGCGCGCTGCCGGATGGACGCAATGATTAGTCGCGACGCGCACCGGTCGCACCAGTTCGCGAGCGTAGGGCCCACCGGTCCCCGGGAGATGCACGCGCCTCGCCCTCGCGCGCGTCCGTTTCTCTCTTTCTCCTTTTCCCCGTCGTCCGTTCTCCCCTTTCCACTTATTCTCGCTGTCCCCCCCCGGTCTCCCCGTCGTCCGCCGCTGATTTCCTCGTATTGCATTCCGCGGCCAGTTTAATCGTTCATGTGCGGTTGGATGCGCGAAATGGAGTTGCGTGCTCGGCGATAAATGGGACACTTCGTTTCTCTCGATCGGGCATCTCCCCGCGGACGAGTTTATTCGTTTGCGAGTCCGTGCAATCCCGCCGAACCGGCCGATCGGATTCGCCGAGACGAAGTCCCGCGACTGGTTTGCACGCACGATATATATGTGTACACGCGCCGAGAGACCTCGGCGCTATCATGAACGGAGATCTTGCAGGGCCGCGCGAGTTACCGTATAGTACACAAAGTGTATCGGCTGAAATTATAACGGGCGTGGCGACGTTATGACTTTCGGATGTATGGTTTTACCTATGGCCAACGCTCCCCTAGTCCAAACGGAAGAACGAACGTCATGTTTCCGCTGCTTTATCATGCCGTCGTGGAAAAAATCGCCGACTTATCGCATGTTTAAAAATAGTTATTTTAATTGAATTATTATCTGCAAAATTATCGCTATAATTGATTTATTTTTCAATCCTAAACTCGTATATTCAGTAAAAACATTTAATTATCTCTAGCTTAACTCACAATATAGCCAAAAGTAACCTATGTGAAGTTAGCCCCCCAATGTCGAAAAATCAAAAATTTTCTTTTTGCAAACGTTTGCCCATCGTTTGCCTACGAATGCCCCGTTGGAATTTTTGTTTGCCCCCCTCTAGTTCAAAAGTTATAAGCAATTCAATTTTGGGGGGGGAGGCAACTTTACACTGGCCTCCCAATGTTGAAAAGTCAAAAATTTTCTTTTTACAGAACGTTTGCCCACGAATTCCCCATTGGAATTTTTGTTTGCCCCCCTCTAGTTCAAAAGTTACAAGCAATTAAATTTTGGGGGGGGGCCAACTTCACATTGGCCTCCCAATGTTGAAAAATAATTTCATTTAGACAGCGAAACGATGGACCATTAATCTTTAAGATTAGTCGTTAATTAATTAATCTTTAGTTTAGAAGTCCTTCACTAAAAGTCCTGTTCTCAGTACTTTATCAACTTTTAGGTAATTTCCAAGATATTTATGTCACTTCACTGTGCTTCTGTTCTGTGAGTCGCGTAAAACAGAAGATAACTGTTCGGGGGTTAATACGAAGAGCGAACGATGAACTCGAAACGCGATCGAGTCTGTATCAAAACGGTTAGTCTAAAAGGGTCGGTGACCCTCGTGATTTAGCGAGAAATCAAAGAGCCCCGCTTTCGAAAGTTCATCGGTGGATTTGACGCGGCTCCTTGTACGAACTCCTTGACGGATTGAATCGGGATGCTCTCGAGCAACGCCTCCGGGACGAGATGTTATTATGACAACGGGACACGCGCGCGCAACGTCACGTTCTGATTTCGGAGGACCTACGTGTTGAAGGGCTGGCGCGGTCTTCGGGTCCCTTTTCCCTTCCTATGTGTGAACGTATAAAAGTACTCGTGGCGCAGGCTGTCGCTATTAAGTCGCATTGTTCCGCAACCGTGCAACGGTGCATTCATAATCCGAGCGTGCTATCCGGGCAGATACAGTTATGGCCCCGAGGAGCCATAAGCGCATCCTCTGTCCCTCGGCGCGCCATTGATCACGGAGATGATCTTCTGGCGATCCATGAAGTCTGGGAGTCGTGCGATTCGCGACGGGCTTTGCGTTCTACGAAAAAGTCACGTACGACCTGCGCGAAATGACGGCTCGAGACCCAGAGAATAGACCATGCTCGATCGCGTCGTCGCACGACCGACGGTAATAGAAAACCATCGCCCGCAAACGGCACACTTCACTGAGTGAATCCTTGCCTGATGGTTGGAAACGATAGCTACTCGTAAAACTCTTTCTCAGTACTAACTTCTAATATTACTCTCTCAGACGTTTAAATACCTCTAATATTAATGGGATGTTGTAAGCACTCGTGTATGCACTCTAGCCAAATTACACAACAGAAGTATATAGCAAATAAGAACATGAAGAGATACTACATATTAATCATGACACATGTAAGCTTAATTTTTTTTCGTAAAAAGAAATAAAATAAGATAAAGTGGTAAGTTGTTTTGTGGGCATGTCTTCAAATGCACAGAACGTATCACGGCATTTAGCTTGTTTGATGTTTCCACTCTTTATTTAATTCCAATTACATCGGAGAATCGCGTAGACGGTTAATAATTAAAGGGCTGAGGGCAAAAATGTACCAAGTCCATAATTTATAAGATCCACTTTACATACGACTTCGTACTTAAAGCAGGCCTTACAAATTACAGACCCCGTCCGCTTTCGCTTTGAAGCCCTTAATTATGCTACAGTCTCTTTTCACCGAGATTTGTCCATCTCCCAGGAGGCCCAGCGACACGCGAGAAACGCACGCCGATTAGCTCGTCTCGATTTTTCCCACACTCGAGGAAGCGAGGGGGTAGGCCCACGTCAGCGGGACATTTAATATTCAGCTAAGTTCCCGACAGGAGGACGGGCCCGCATGTATGTACCGGGGCTCCGTCCCATCCTTTCGTCGGATAATTCCAATTCCGCGGCGGACATTGACGAATCATCGATTCGCGCGGGCATCATTAACCAAGCGGCTACCTACGTGCGTCGCTCGTTGTCAGACGAAGAGACGGGTTATTGGCCAAGCGCCGTCGTCTCGCGTAATTCTTTCGAGCTGCCGCCATTGCGTTACGTTCCGCAGATCAGAGCGCATATTTTAGGATACGAGCTTGTAATATTTACGACGCTTTCATTAATAAAAAAAACTGAAAAGCTCGGTAAAACAATAGTATAACTCTAGCCTTCAAGACCTTAATCTTTCTCATCTGCTTTTTAAATCTTGATTTCTAGAACTCTATATTACGTTTTTTTACAAGACTTGAAGGTTTCATCGAATTTTTCAATTTCTGATGTAATACGGAAATTTTCAAGCATTGAAAATCTGTAAAGCTTTTGAAGATGTTTTGAAGTTTGAACCTTTAATTTTTGTAAAATAAAGTTTCTAGAAACCTGAAAAGCAAAATAGAAAAATGTTTTTATCACCTAGTAATTTCCTCTTAGCTTATTATATAACAAATTCAGGACCAGTTTTTCCATAATTTTAACTGTAAGTAGAAATTATTTTAAATATCACTGTCCATTAGCGATTACGATGATGGGCGGGAATCAACGTTTTCATTTCATTGAAATAATGAAGATAACTAGTATTAATTTCCTGAAGTTATTAGATAATTACTGATGAGAAATGTGAAGGAGGCGAGTATTTAACAACTATAATTTCAGAAATAATCGCCGTGAAAAGTTTCCTGTTTACGCATACCTCCGCTCCACGCGGCGTATACGTCATCGCGTTAGCGCAGCCGCGGTCTGCTCTATTTTTCGCAAAAAGACCCGCCGCGTCGCGACAGTGATTCCTCTCGTGTTGCGTCTTGTCGCCGAAAGAGATAACGCCGTCGGAGCGTCGCGATGACGGGTCGCGGACGCGTAATAAACATTATTAATGACCATTTCGCGCGCGACCGGGTGAGGACACGCACGCGGATAACGCGTACGAGACGGATGACGTCACCTGCCGGGACGTCCTACTCGTGCACAGACACCCGCGAGGCCGAGGTTACCGTGAGCACGTACACGCGATGCGAATACGCTCGCGAGTCGAAGGCACCGCGCGGAGCCGCGTGCGAGCGCGCGCGAGACAAGTGGAGAAGGGGGAATCGACGCAGAAGTGAATGAATGTAGCGAAGCGTGGGCGAGCAGTGGTTCTCCAGCTGTTCTCCATTTCCGGATGAGCGACAAAGCCACCAGCAGGATGTATCCTGCAGGAGAGATTTTCAGAAGTCGTTCTAGAGCCGATTAGACTTATTGTTAGATATATTAGACTAATTGTAAGATATGATAGCGGAAAGTGTAAACATAAAATCCTTGACACTATTTTAATAACTATAATAACCCGAATAACACTATCTCGTAGTCCATTGGAATGTATTATTTGTGACGATTATGCCAAACTTTATCATTTTGAATCTAAAAGTACTAAACTTATAAAATAACCTGGATGAATGAACTGAAAAGTATTTTTAAACCATGTTAATTTCAAAAATTTCTATCGTTATATCCACATACGTATTTGTATTTGTAGTTATTAATTTGATAAAATATTACCTTGCTAGAAATAAGGCCAATTTCATCGATTGATTGATTGTAATTTTAATAGGCAAAATAAAAGAAATTTGAAAAAAACTAGAACAAATAGAGGAGTACCTCTTTATTTTATAATTAAGAACAAATATAAAATCGATTACAATGGCGTTGATATTTTACAGGATGTTTGGAAAATATGGCTGTGCAGTATAATCGCACCAAGTCTTGCGTGTGAGCGGAGCTTAAGAAGCAAGCATACACGCGACCATCTCAACTAGCCGAGCATCACCACCGGTACCGGGTGGATAGCATCCGGCTCCCATCGCATCGGTTAGACGACACGGCGCTTGATTCATTCATGAAAAACACGAGACTTTATCCCAATTAACACGAATCTCCACTCAATTCATGCGGCCGCGACGACGGTCATTAATTTCCCGCGGTGCCACTCGCGACCGCTTCGTCGATACCAGCGCCGGACGCGGGTTCGAGAAAACGAAGAGGACATGCGGACGGGGAGGAGGATTGCGGAGAGGGTAGAAGATGTCTGGACCCCGCTGTACTTGGAGTCTTTCTCTTGATCTATGTACCTATCCTCTATCCGCGGCAAGCGCCAACTACATCCGGACGTTATAGGCCGTACGTTATAGCTCGCTAGTCTGACAGTATTTGTAGTTAACTACCTGGGACCTCCGGTGATAAAGACGGCGCCTCCTGAGATTACTTCTCCTTGCCATTTCTGCCTCACGTCAGAGAATTTTTTTCTCATATAAATATTTTATTCATTAAAAATCGAAGGAATATTAATATTTTACAAAGAAGAATATTAGTATTTATAAAATATAAATATTCTTCCACGATTTTTAATGGCAATTGACTATCTTTATATGTCTTATCATCTTATTCCACTCCTTTTCGTTTTTTGTAAGAATTAACGTAATTTTAAAATATTACAAATTTGAAAAAATAGGAATATTATGTAAATAGGTATATAGGTAACATATTATTTTTATATTACAATTTTTCTCTCTATTCTTATATTAGTATTCTTTATCCGGCCCTAATTCATCTCTTTTTCGTTCAGATCAAATACTTCGTTTCTGTGTCTAATAATTCATGTATATCGTTATATAAATTGATATTTTTCCTCGACATCAATACTTTTCTCTTCGCCAACATCGTTGGTTGCATCTTATCTCTCTTCTCCGCGAGCACGCATCCATCTCCCATACACGCTGTACGAACTACACGTACACGCTCTATCTTGCGCGGCGTGTCACAGTCGCCGGCTTGTCGCATTTTCGACGAGACGTGGAATTTGGCCTTGGCAGGTAGATAAGACGAGACGGCCAAAGAGAGCTTTGCCGCGTGCAGTCGCGACTCCTTCTTCCGAGATGGGAAGACTCGCCCTTCCTGCCGGCGTCATCGCCGCCATGAGTTTTTCCCCTCTCAGCACTTTTCCCTGTGAATTGATCCCGCCGTCGTCGCCGCTGCTGTGCAAACCGGTCCATTTTAGAGGCGCATAGTAGCGCCGATCGGAAATACTTCGGAACCGAGCCGGGAATATCTTTAAAGCCGCGTGAGAGAAAATCCTCCCTGCGATCAGCGGTGCCGCGATACTGCGATCGCATAGCGGTGGCATGCACGCGGCCCGTGTAGGAGCGTTTGCGCGAGTCGGATGTTCGTTACGTATGATGCAAACATTTGCTTTTAATTGGCTGACGTTATAACGCATCGATCCAATTAGGGGCCGCGTAGAATAAATCGTTTAATCGGCGACAGTGATTTACATTCTTCATGTACCTCGGGGGGGTCGCCTATATGTCGGACCCAGGCTTGCGTAATCTTCCTTCCTGCTCTGGCAATTATCGCGGATGTGCAGTTGAAAGTGGGATATCGTCTGGTGACTAATCATGCTATGGCAAATAATATTATTTTGCGATTAAGGCCAACCGACGGTCAACATTAAATAGATAATTAAATTGATTTTTACGTTGTCAAAGAATTATGTCCTTTGTAAACAGCTGGATTAAAATGACAGGAAAAGCTGAAAGGTTAGTACCTGCGTATAGACCGTTCTTATCCTAAATCGGGCAATGTAAACGACGAGTATATGGCTCCGAGAGTCGCCGTGAGAAAATCGTGATCATTCGCGATATGACTTTCAGTTTCTCAAGTGGCTCTTCTCCATGAGAAAGTCCGGAGAATCGTCGCGGAAATCGTCGTGTCCGTAGAAAGTACTTCCGCTGGTATTTCGTTCATAAATCGCCACCAATATTTGAGAATCAGTTATAATAATTCTTTGACACTTATTAAAAACCGGCTTGTATTTTGAAATAGATAAAAATATTCCAAGTACACGGAAAAAAGAATTTGTTAATTTGACTAAATCTTTCAACTAAATAAAATTTATTTAGTTCAAGTATCTATTTATTTAACTTAAACATATAATATATACATAATATAATAATATAATATATAATATATAATATAAAATATATTATATATATATATATTATATATATATATATGTTTAAGTTAAATAAAAATAAATACTTAAACTAAATAAATTTTATTTAATTGAAAGATTTAATCAAGTTAACAAATTTTCTTTTTCGTGTATAAGTATGTCTAAAAGTCATCATCAAGAAAATACTATTGCCACTAACTTTAATTAGTGCTAATAGTGCTAATTGTGTGTTTGACCAATTTTAAAATAAATACCTATTTAACAGCTATCTTTTAATATCAAGATATTAATAAATGCATGCTCTATCTTTTAATATCAAGATATATTAAAAGATAGAGCATGCATTTAACAATTTTAATATTTAATGCAATATCTTCTTTTAAAAAACAATATTTAACTATTTTTTCTCAATTTCTTCCAGTTAGCAGTAGACATTGAAATCTTTTCCTGTCTGCTTTAAGATAATCCGACTCTTTATTTATGACAAAATTATATATTGCACTATGCCATAATTCTGGGAATATTATCATTGTACAAACGATTCGAGTGATGACACCGCGCGCGCGATTTACCGCTGACGCAACTCAGCAAATGCTACGTGATGTTTCAAAAGCGCTAATGCGCTATGCGGATTCACGTGTGGTTTCTTTAACGATATCGACTGCCGGACAAAAGTTCAAAGCGTCCTACGCTTAAATCGTCGACGAACTTCCTCCACGGCAGACCCGGAAGACGGCCGAACACAGGCTTCGCGTGTAACCGTTTATCCACGTCGCGACGTGGTCGTCAGTCGGCCCGATATTTGCCGCGAGTAGAATATGAGGAAGCCGCTGGGATAATGCAAGCTGAGTATAGTGCCCCTGATGAGTTGTTCTTCCTTTTAGCGATAGACACAACACGAGTACGAGAACTAACGTTTGAGAAAACATGCACTCAATCATACTTGAATAAGCGACAATTAAAGTTAGCTCGCATTCGCTTCTGGGACTATTCTGTCTTCGCGCGATTGTTTAGATTGCACCGACGGAACTGACTTCGCATTGAGCAATGATTTTACGGCTACGTAAAAGGTTGCGTTGAAGTCGATTAGCGTTAATCACGCGTCTAACTAAATTTTTCTCCTGTTTGTATCGATCGTAGTAAGACCGTAATCTAAGTCCAGAGAGAACAAATCGTCGCGTCGGCTGAAGTTAGTTAAATGCTGTCAAGCGCAATTCACACATAGTCTCCGACGAAGTAATTAACAGGTTTCTTGATGCGATTGCCATCTCGCGATAGGCACACGTCGCAGTTTAATCGCACCTTGGAAAAGGAGCGAAAAGATATCCGAGCTCGACCGCTCGCTCGTGCGTTCTCATCATCACCGATGTAACGGAGGAAACGCCTAATGGTCCGCGAAGTCGACCATCGGTTACGCAGCCACGTATCACCGGCCGGCCGGTGGAAACAAGACGAGAACGGGAGAAACGTATTATGGGGAACGAGTACACGAGCATGCACGTCGATATCGACGTTCCCCGTCCGAATTAATCATCGGCATAGTTCAGCCGCCGGACGCTAATACGGCCAGTTAGTCAAACCGCGTGCGGAATGATAATCTGCGCTTGGTCTCGTGATCTCCAAGGAAGAGTGGTCGCAGAGCAATGGCGTAGATAGAATCTGGATACGCGAAAAACTAACAATAAGTTCTTTTCCTTTTATTTATCTTTTTTCAGTCCATATCTTTAGAGTTAATTGTATTTTAAGAAACCTATATAAGTATTACTATATTATATTGTATTATATTATAATGTAATATTTTCACACATCAATATAGTATAATATGTAACCATTATATTAGGCTAAATTACTTTAAGCTGCAAAAATTCCTAATATGTTAAAATATAATAATTATTAATCTATTCTAATAATTACGACGTTCTTAAATGATATCATAATTTAAAAGTTCTTTCTTTTAACATATTTCTGCACTATGCTTTGCATATTCTTGCTATGTGATAGCTACGCCGCTGTTCGAGAGAAGCATAAGGACTTTCGCTCATGTATTCTTTTTATGGATTATTCAAGAGATTGAGAAATGCCGTTTTACGGATAATCGAGACGAAAAGCGAAATCGATGTTTATAGGCCGCGCTCGCATTTGTTACACATTTTTTTGGACACGCATTATTTATCGGTAATTCGCAAACGGTAAAATTGACAATAAAATCTGCTATCTCTATCGACGCGTGTTTTGTCACGATTGCGTTTGTATAACATATATTATGGAAAAATTAAAAAAGATTTAATTTTGATGATTCTAAAACATATTTTAGTATTTCTTATATAACATCTGTTTTAGAGCTATAGGTATATATGTATATGTATATACACGGAGAAAATTTTATATTAAAAATTACTATGTATGGCAGTAGCCGTGGACCATGCTAAAATTATAAAAATTTTTACTATGTTTTCACAAAAGAGTTTAATAATTATTAATATAATAACATAGTAAAAATTTTTATAATTCCAGCAATGGTCCACGACTACTACTATATACATAGTAATTTTTAATATAAAATTTTCTCCGTGTATATATAGTATATACTGATTTTCTGCATTTCTAGGAAAAATAAAATAGAGCATAATTTACAATGCAATTATTCTATTGTTCACTTTGTCTAAAGTTGAGAGCGTATCTTTCGCTTCTTCAAAAGCGTTGTTTCAAAACGTGGGAATTACTTTGTTTTAAGAAGATGTTAATTATTTTCCGCGAGAGACAAATGAGAGGAATAATGTGTGTTGTATCCGCGATACGCTACAGATTAAATGGTTACCATGAATACCCGCATTACGTTTCCAAGAGAACTATTTTTCTGTGTCTTGCGTAATCCGTCTTTTGTGCAATTTCTACGTCAAGTGGGACAGAATTTAATACTGATTGTGTATCACAATGAATAGAAATACACTGCGCTCTCATATCCTGCAACTGATGAAGCTTTTCCGCGGCTGTTTAAAGATCGAGTCATCGATTCGATTTACATGCAAATAGTATTCACTTTAACGGTAGTATCTCATTGTCAACTGCTGGTAATAAGAGGGTCTGACGCAAGCTGTGACATAACGCCAAACTAGTTGCACCGTAGCGATGAGAAAATGCGCGCTGCTTTCTCAAATCACGGTTTAATGTTGCATGCATTTATGCATCAAGATTATATCAAATCTCCTACATAATGTTAATTAAGATATAATATTTTTAAATTGATATACATTAAAGTATACTTTAAATTTCTATTTACAATGGAAAACACAAATGAGAAAACAGATTGCATTATGCAAGCGGATGTATATTATCTCGTTTCTATAACATCTGTATTAAAATATTTTATTATGAAATCTTGCCAGAAGAAAGTTACACCATTGCTTCAAAGCACATAATCGGTTACCTATTTCTCACATCAAAAGCGGATCCTAATTAAATCGTTATATGATTTTTCATATAATGCAGTGTGAGAAAAAGAAACATCTTTTTAAAAAATTCAAACACAAGCATCTCTTACGTAACATATTCTTCATTTGAAACCTTTGACATACACACACACACAAATGTTTAAAAGTTTGGCTTGATATAAGCTTTCTCTTATATGTGGCGACTTATAGAAGCCGCATGTGCCGCTTTGTCCACGCATTGATGTCACCTGCGTCACCGCGCCGCCGCGCCGTTCGTTCCACGCATCGAAGTCGCCCGCGCCGCCGCGCCATTCGTTCCACGCATCGAAGTCGCCCGCGCTGCAACTTCGTTCCATGCGTCGAAGTCATCGCGGCGATTGCGGTAGGCAAAGGCAAAAGTATAATTCACCGATTATGACACGTGTCCCTCACAGTCACGTACGATGATTGTTGCTACATATGTACGGTCGCGCGTTCGACCATGTAATGGAACGTCGAGTAGTTCAAGATAAACGGTCTAATTGTGCACGGGTTTCGCTTAGCGTGCCGACGCTCTCATGCATAAAAATCACTTTACGCTTGTCGGTTGCCAACAGGAAAGATTGTCGCGCGCTTCCTAAGCGTGCCAGCATCGAGATTAGCTCTTATCGCGAAGCACTTAATTAACGACCTGCTTGACGCATGCGACCCGAAATTATATGTTTACGTTATTGATATCTTGAGTCATGCAAATATCTCGACTCAAATATAATTAGGATTTGTATGCTAATTATAAGATATATGAATGCAAAATAGCAAAAATTATATAGGCCATTTTAATATATTCATTCGACCTTTCTCGAGATTATATATTTATGATTCAAAAAAATTTTTCAAACATGGGATAATGAAAATATCGACAATATCTTATGTTTAGAAGTTTCTCGTTCATGTGATAATTACTGATTAAACATGCAAAGCACTATCTGATTTTATAACGGTGAAATATCCCGGAAGCATAATCGCGAACTTATCAGACAATTAGATGCATGCTTAGGTATATAATTGAGAACGATCGTATAAAGTAAGCCTGTCTAAACTGAGCATAATCATATGAAACAACCGTTAGCAGTTGATAAAATTACGATCGCTGTGGGCTGAAAGTACATTATTAGACTCGATAATTAACCGTTTACGACCTTTGAGAAGGTATATGGCAAACATACCGGTAGGTAAAGGAAAACCCACGATGAATCGTTGATGGGCGTTTCGACAAACACTTTGAATGCCAGATTACAAAAGATCAAATTGTACTTGATACGAAATATCATCGCCTTAGAATAACAGCAACTCAATGACGTGCAAACTATATTTACAGTTAGCTTCTTGGTACAATTCACGAAAAATTCATCTTAATTCGATCTCCGGCCGGGTGGCCATTATCTTAATTGATCTTCGATAACCAGGCCAAACGCCATGTAGATTTCCTTGTTTCTAATATCATTGCTACGTAATTATGATATCATTCGTGGGGGGGCGTGCGAATGACCTTATTCCTCGCATAATAAAAATTTGATATTACCCACACGGAAAAAACGATTGAGGTTGCCACAACCACAATAATAGTAATATTTGGTACAGCCACGTCCTGTGGTTGTCACATTTACTATGTTTGCTGTACCAAATGCATATAGTTGCCTTCACATCAATGTGAATGTGACAACCACAGGACGTGGCTGTACCAAATATTACTATTATTGTGGTTGTGGCAACCTTATCGTTTTTTCCGTGCATAAAAGTTATTGAAATCGCTGTATGAAACAAAGCAAAGAACAATTATTTTCAACATTTATTAAAATAATTGTTTTAATAAATAAAATTAAAAGTATTGCGAATATTTACTCCTAGTTTGTTTCTATTAGTAAGAGAAAATACTTAAAAAAAACGTACTATAAAAAATACAAATAAATAATACAAATTGTATTAGAACGATTAAAGAAAATACTTTACTTTTTTAGTGTTAGACTAAATGCATAAAAAATTGATAAATTCTTTAATAATTTATGACATAAATTTTATGTTGATAATAGATAATAATCAATAAGTATTATAATTCTATATAATACTAATTTCTATAAATAAATATTAAAAAATTTAAAGCAAAAATTTTAGTAAAAGCAGAACATTATTCATAAACGGAGAACGCTTGTGTACTTTGTGCTTCTAGTTTTAAAATATTAGTTTCTAGTTGAGGAACATCACTTCTGTCTATATATGACCCAATGAGTCTACGCATATTTACTGAGCACACTACAGCTCAGCGCCAATTAGAGCAAGAGATTTCTCGGAGAGTTAGCGCGACGTCGGCGTAAACGGCGTCGTCTACGAACGTATTTAGATCGTGAGCCTAACCCAGAGGGGCCCTCCAGTCCAGATTTATTATTCAGCGGAACGTAGGCAGATCGCCCACTACCGCAGCCGCTGGACCCCGGCTTCCCACGCATCTCTCATTCGCCAATACCTATTTAGTCCCATCGGGGGTTGCCTCGGGTTAGACTGGCTCGCCACGCGAGTTCGGACCCGTTGCGCCATTAAAACGCGACAGCGAGTTAGAATGTAAGCAATGCGCCCGCGCGTTCGCTCGCCAGCTCTCGTAGCGAGGCGTTGTTGGAGCATGTCTATCTAGACTCGTCTGGGCACATATTGAAAATCCGCAACAGTTAGTTTATTATCATATGTACGATTTTCATAATTGCTTTTGTTCCTTTCCAAAATAATAAAAAATGTTTTACATAACTATTTAAAAAAATCATCTCTCTCTCCCTCCTTCATAATCTTTCATATAAGATATTGTATAATGTTCCAATAAAG
>NJRL01000326.1:40574-58876 GCA_003063815.1 Aphaenogaster rudis | reverse complement strand
AAACTTAAAATATGTTTAGTAATTAAAGAACGTGTTAAGAAGCACGTCTGTAACACTCAACGGTTGTCAAAGGAATAAAGAATAAATAAGCGAACGATACAGAGAGGGCAAATTGATATTATGTGTCATTTATTATTAAATTATAAGTCACAGACAAAGGTAATTAATGTTTAAATAGATATAAATGGCTATAAAGAACATACTGACGATTTTTTGCTTTTATAATTTCTGCTTTTGATAAATAAAAATATAAGAGAAGAGCATGAAGTACCAGAAAATTTAATCTGTCAATTAATTCAATCTTGGCCTTAATAAAAATTTGATTTGCAGTCTAATCATATCTTATTAGAAGCTAAATGTTTGCAAATCGTCTAAGAAGAAGAAAAATTTATAACGGTACTGATATTTAATGAAAGTCTTGTTTAGCAATTTGAATTTGAGTCTAAACAACCTGTTGCTCGAACGCATGATAATATGGTAAATTTAACATGTTCTTGAACGCGTGACAAGCTTCTCTCCGGATGCCTGACAAACATACGCTATACATGTATGTACATACCGCTAGATATGCTCGACAAGGATCGAAAAGCGGCGCTAACTCAGCAGGTTAACCCACACGATCGGCCGATCGCGTCATCTTCTTATATCTTCGATGACGTCACGCACGCGCCCGCGTCGCGGCAGACGGGTTAAGGACCTCGGAATCAGCTCGCAGACCGCCCTGCTCTCGATTAATCCGGCACGAGAATTAATTTCACGTTGGCGTGGCACGCGAGGCCCTCCTTTTGGCGAAAATGGGCCGCGCGCGGATCTACCTACTTTCGCTTCGTGACCGCGTGCACCGAGAGAAAATTAAATCCCCCCTTGTTTTGTCAGTAAATCGCCATCTGAAATTCGCAACGTGTTATTATCCGGTGCAAATGTTACGTACGTATACATCAAAGTTGCAATATCTATGCTATATTTAGACAAATTATATTCATTTCGTGTAATTATCACAAAAGACGGACATGAGTGAGGTAGGGGTTGAATGCGTTATTACCTAAACTACGACATACGGCGATATATGTTGCGTCGAGGGGTAATAACACGCTCGCAATCTCTACCGTGTTGCTATTCGTATTCGCCACTATGCAATAATTCCACGTGACAAGTGTAATTTGCATATAATTTGTCGAGTCTCATCCGAAGACCGTTTACGGCGCGCCACCACCTTCGTTTCGTCTCTCGCGGAGGGATCAGGGAGTTTCTGCTAGCAGATATAGGGAAGAAGAGAGAGAGATGACATTTCCGCAGATCTTTATTAGGCAAATCGCGCGGTACCGTTAACCGCGCTGCGGATTATTCATTTACACTATGCAATCTCTATCCGGCGCGATCTCAAACGTAAGCGTCTTAACGGAACATTAGTTTCTCACTTCCACATGACGAATCTCGCTGCTAACCGGACTGATACTGGCGGCAATCGCGCACCGATAATTACGATTCAACGCCAGTTGACGGAATAATCTGTCAGCGTCGATAATTGTAATGATTACACGTCGCCTTGCGCAAACAACCCCATCATCTTTTAATTCCTTTTTTGCCGGCGTTAACGGACGTGTTACTCTTTTCTTTCGGTCTCGGTCGCGGTCTCCGGCGCGCGATTTGCGACGACGCGACGCCTCGAGCGGCGATAGAATAATTAGTAAATAAAGAGCCAAGACACGCAGTCACACACACATACGTGCCATAGTAAAGCATGCAACAAACAGGAGCATGTTGATCGAGGCGAGGCTCGCGTGATGCGTGACGTCTTCGACGAGCGGTCTCGTCATCCCGTGTCACAGCGACATTAAAGTGCCATTTACATAACAATTAAACCCTTAGGGACGCGTGTCGTAAACTTGCTAGAATCTCCCAATAATTTTCAATAACGCCGATCGCGCGCGCGCGCGCGCGCGAGGAACACGCGAGCGAGCTCTGGCGCGAACGGGTTCTAAGACCGAGCGATTTGCACGATCGTTACGTAACACGAGCGCGCCGTGATAGATAACGGAGAAAAATCGTTGTGCCGATCCTGCCGTCGCTCCCCGGGCTCGAGCACGGCGACGGCGTGCGAAGAGAACCGCCCGCAGGATATAAATGCCGCGCGCTGCCCGGCACCCCGAAGGGACAGGGATAAAAATCCTGCGCGCACGAGAGAGCGCCAGCCTGCGCTTCGTCGTGCGAGCGCGATTTACGCCCACAGCGACGCGAAGCTGCGCGACCGCCCTGGCCGGCGATAATTAGCGCGTGTGACGGAACGATCCGTCATCATCGATAATTATGACGATTACGCGGGAGAGGAAGAGAAAGGAGGGGGAGGGGACAGAGAAGGAGGAGGAGAGAGAAGGAGGGAGAAGCACGCGGCATCATCGGGCATCGCGTGCGTTAATGCGTCCGGCCGCCGTGCCGCGCCGTCCGATTGGTGCGCCCGTCGGGCTTAATTGCGGCTAAGCTACGAAACGTCGATTAACGATCGCAATAACCGGGCGCCGCGACAAGCGTCTTAAATCAACGGCGACCGACAACGGCGGCGGATACGAACGATGATAATCCCGGCGCGGCGCGGCGTTGCGCGCGCGCGCGCGCGCGCGCGCGAGAGCGGTCCTTTATCTGCGTCGCGCTCGCTCATGCAGCTCGTCCGTCGCGGCGTAGCGCTGCATTTGCGTGCCGTGTGCATCCATTTCTGCGACCGGCTCCCTTTTTTTCTCTTTTCGTCTCTCCATCTCTTTCTCTCTCTCTCGCTCGCTCGCTCGCTCTTTCCGTCGGCGCAGAAGCGACCAAGCGCGCGACGTCAAGATTGTTATTGCTGTAATTTCGTCCGGCTGGATTTCCTATCTCGTACGTACCGAGAATTGATGTTGCATTAATCAAAGTACTCCTCCGATGATAACGCCAACTCGATTCGTCGTCGTCGTCGTCGTCGTCGTTGTGGTCTTCGTTGTCGTTGTTGTTTCTGTTCGAGGCGATTGGCCGGTTACGCGTGCTCCGCCGAGCAACAGTGGTATAGAGATTATAGTAATTTGCCCACTGTTTAAACGCGATACGAGCTATAAGTGAAAGAGACTCGTTCGTTCTCGAGAAAATTAAAAAGGAAAAGGACGATGATTAATTCATAGATTTTGTTCACTAAAGGCTTTCTCAATTCTCCGGCAATTTCTCGAATGTATATAAAATCCAAATCAATTAATAAACTATTTTGTTAACATCATTGTTGGTGTTTTTTAAATCACTGAATAAATATAATAATGTTGAAAAAATACATGAGATAAAAGCCTTTTATTCTCTTTTTTTATTTTTATAATTATTTACTTTATTCGAGAATAATTTCATGTGGAATTGTCAGGAAACTTAAAAAAGTCTTTTTATGTCCTTGGATGAAAACTTCAGTAATCAATGACTTCTGAATCTATTGAAGAGCTAAATAAAAAAGAGCGATTGTGAATATTCTGCACCATTGGCCGATACGCAATATTATTACTTTCTTAAATTCTTTTTAATCTCATCGACTAATGTACGTTACAATTAATGAGTAGTAACGAAGGCCGCGATAGAGACATATCTGCCTGCGCACTCGCGCTCCCTCATTCATTATTATGTAATTTCACGTTAAGACATCGCGTCCTTGCCGCTCCCCCCGCGATGGTCTGCCACGATCGTAGGCATGTTAATCTCGTTGCTCGCCGGGCGTGAGTAATTAAACGTGAACGACGGGAGAAAACATTTTCTCCATGATAACGAATGTAAATTACAAGGGCGAGCGAAAAATCACAAGCAACGGAAGGCTCTCTCCTCGCGGAACCAAAGTTTATTATTCTGTCATTTCATAGCGGGGGGGGGGGGGTATACTTGAATACATTAATATCAAAGAAAGCGCTACTGAAACGTATAAAGATTAACAATTGCTATATAAAAGCCGCATATTTAATTTAAACATTTTTATAAAACACTTTTATAAATAGAATGTAATAAACATCAAATAAATTATAAAACGACACAACTGGCAAGTAATATATTCAATTTATTACTACGTTTCGACCACACGGATTGTGGTCCTTTTCAAGTGTTAAAAATTACATCAATCTGCAATTAAATAGGTACAGAATGAACGATCGGTATACAAAATTAAAAATATTTAAAAAATATTTAAAAAACCGGAGAAGAGAATATAAACTTACAATATTAATACTTCGATATATACATTTCAACCTGGTGTAGCATCGGGCGGTAGAGCACGTGTTTCAAAGCACGTCCATTCGTTATATTTAGCACTCGAATAAAGTCGTTTTATGAGAATAAGGATAAAAGGACAAACCAATTCAAAATTGTCAATAAATAAATAGAACAAAACTAACTGTTTATAATTAAACCATCATAAATTACATTTAGATTTTCAGTGTCCTTTTGTAAATTAATAGTGTTGTTAGAACTTTTAATAAAATACATTTCTACAATTTCCCTCTTCCTTAATTGTTTTTCTTTATGCAATATCACACACAGGTTTAGACCAATTAAACTCGTGTTCATTTAAATGTAATAATATCTTTTCCGTACCTTTATTAAATAAATATTATTTGTAATAATAATTGTGGTGTTCATTGAATAGTGTATAAAATAATAGGAAAAGTAGCATATATATATTCTTAACTATCGGTCTGTTACTCTAAATAGTAATATAAAAAGAGACTAGTTTATTTTTGTATTTTTTTACTTTTTCTATTTGACACTGTTAAATTGCGCTGTACAGTTGTATTGAACGCAATCAAATAAACTGGACTATAGAGAAACTCGTGCAGTATACATCGCATTAATGCACTTTGCCATACGTTCAAATCACATAACGTTCTCACAGACCACACGAACTAAAGGTGGACGCCTTTGGTGTAGGTAGACAACAGAATAGCTCGTTCGATGCACCTGCAGCGATCGAATTAATGCATTCGAGAGTACGCGGCCTATGCACACGGAGATCGTGACACCGGCTTTAATCTCGTTACGCAGCTGGTGTGCAGACGTGAAAGCGACTCCGTGCGTTCACGCGAATCAGCGTGACGCGCTACCGCGAATTTTATAAGGCATTAATTGCGCTTACTCGCTGCGATTTATAGTATCATCTAAAAGAATTTGTTTTAATTAGCGATAAAGAGATATCTCTCCTACTTCATTTATTCTTTGGACATTTTCATAAATCAAAACCGCCATCTTCCAAGAATTTTCATCCTCGTGGAAAATTGGATATTTTTAAGACTATTGTTGTCGATTATATTTTATTAATCTTTAGACAAGGGCATATTTCAGTTTGAAATATTTGCTACATACAGCGATATTTTTAACTTTGGAGTCGGAAAAAATTTCATATTGCTTGTTACTTTTTCTTGGTAAAAGCCGACGACCAGAGGCGAAGCAATCGACAGAATTATTTGTACGACAAAAGAGCGCTTTCACTCGACCGTATTATAACTGGCCCAAATTGCAAAACGACTGTCATGAGGAACCTTTAAAAAGGTTAATAGCACGTGTGTGGGACGTATTTTCGTTATTGAGTTATTTGTTCGAACACCCGACAACGTATAATCGTGATGACCCCATTTCGCTTGTTGAAATGCGCTCAATATAACCGATAAGTTTTTTATGTGTCTCGCGTGGGAGGTATGATTATGCACACTACTTGAGACATAGTCCGTCGTCATTTCGCTGTTACCACAATTTCTCCAGAGATTCAACGACTTTATATTTCAGCTTCATACTTAACTCTTATAGTTGTCCTACATGAATTCTTTTTCCGTAAATCTTAAGTAATAGTTTCCTAATTTTATTACCAATTTTTAAGTAATAGTACCAATTTTTAAGTAATAGTACCAATTAATTTAAGTACATAGTATAATGATATAATCGTACGTAAAATATAATCAATACAGATAAACAAGGTTTATCTCTTTGATATATTAAATTAAATGCACATGTAAATGAGATTTATTACGAGGTTATTAAGTTATTCAGAAGTTACACCAAATTATGTGTTTGTGGGACGATAATTTCCGCACTTTTTCAACTGAGAGATAGTTGAAAGAGAGTGCTAATCTAAGTGCACATCCATAAAATTGTGCAAACTTGAGTGGATTGCGCGCAATGGAAATTCATCGAGTGACGTTCCGCTTCTTTGAGATACACGGAGTGCCACTCTCGCTCGCATAGAATACCAAGGCCGTTAGATCACGACTACGTTTGGTCTCCAAGTTTTATTTCGGGCTGTTTTGCGCCTTGACTGCGTTTCTCGTCCGGGTTATGCTAATTTGAAGATCCGATATGGTATTAAATCAAGATGGCAGAATCGCGTATATTCAGCGTGGCATACAAAACACATATATACATCATGCACACGGAGATAACGTTTCGAACAGATAGAAAGAGAGAGAAAGAATGAGCACGCAAACCAAGAACTGAATTTATCGTTTTGCTTAATTTTTTATTCGACACCGACGAGATTCCGGGAATTAGACGCACGCGGAATGATCGTTTCTTTGAGAAACCAGTTACGTATCGCGACTACATGCGTTCCGTTGCCATTGCGAGAAAAGAGATGCGGCTATTAAGCGGCCGATCTCCCGCGGTTAATCTTGGACCATTTCGGGCGGACGCGTTCTTCGGTGCGTCTTTTCTTCCGATTATCGCCGGTCGCTATCTAACGACCTCCGATAAAGAGGACGATAGGTAAAGGGATGAAAGGAGAAAAGATCGTGGCAAACGGAGAACTTCTCTCGCGCAGAGCTCGCGAGAATGAATTTCGGTTTTTATTGAAATCATTAAGCGGAGATTTTAGCTATTAGTATCATCATCGTATATCCGCGAATGTGAGTAATGGTCAGCTAATATTATTCAGAAGAATGATGTCCACCTTTGTTCGAACCGTACGACCGTACTTTAGTTACTATATTCTATCTGTTATTTATTATCCTTATTAAGTCTTTTGCCATTCGAACTAAGCTAGGTAAATACGTACTACATATCTAAACAAAGATTAATATCCATCTTATTGTTAGAATAGTCCACGAAGAATTTCGATTAGTGCTAACGGCCAAGAAATATAATTTAAAGAATATAATTTACTTAAATAAATAGAATTTTTAAAATAATATTATAATATAATTTAAAATTTAAATGTAATTAGAAGAACAGATAATAAAAAATGTGATATATTTGATGAATAACCTAAGAAATGCTTTTGCAGCCAGAATATAATTAACAATAATTATAATTGTAATTGACAATAAACGCTATTGCTCTAATTAATTATATTTAATTAATATTATTTATTCTACAACATTTTTCTAAAGAATTAGGAAATATAGAATTAAAAGGCTCTTAAAACTCAAATTGTTGCTGACGAGGCTGTTAGTGTCTTTTTCAATTTTAGTGTTAATCTCGTAATTGTAGTTTTTATTAAAAGGACAATTTAGTTTTTAGACTCGCGTTAATATTATTATTTATCTCGCATGGATCTGTACCATACACCGTTATCGCTTCGTGCGATCTAACGGCTGGTAATAAAAGAGGGAAAGGGGGTAAAGAGAGTACGCGGCAAGGCTAGACAGATCGCGAGAAAGAGTCTCCGCGAGAGGAGAGGATCTTCTTCCGAGCGAAATGTCAAGAAGCAGACGGTTAATTCTCAGCATTTACCGAGGCAGCAAATCTGACCCAACTATTCATTAGACGGGAGTGCAGGTTGTGTTCTTCTCCCGTGGCGTTTTCCTCTCCTCCGTCGCTTTATACAAGAGAGGATTCGAGGAAGAGAGAGGACGGGGAGGGAGAGATTGTGCAACTCGGCTCGATTCACTTACCACGTCCTCCACAGAAACAAGACCCCGATCGAGCTACGAACGTGTTACAGCGAACGGACGTGGCAAGGGGCACTTACACTGATCACCTTTTCGGCAACGTGAAAGGGTCTCCGACAACCGACAAGCATTGTCCGACTTTACTGACCGACAAAGTTGTAATTTTGATCAAGATTCAATTGTTAGGTAAAAAGCAGTCTGAACGGGATTCGGAGGATTAACAGTATTGGGACCTCCGTATTCAGAGGTCAGATCTTTCAGGAAAATTGCTCTGCTACCAAATCGCTTTGCTACACGAATTAAAAATTTTGTAAAGTTAATTGGTCTTAATCGTAAATGGTTCTTAAAACCTTATTTCCTACTTTCAAGTCGTCGTCGAGATATAATAACGTGCACTGTGACATTAATTCCGTAAATTCAAATTAAATGAAACTGGATACGTCCTTACAGAATTCGTAATAATATTGCAGGATTAGCACAGAATAATATAAAAAATATAAAAGAGAATCGTACTTTGTAAGCTAAACGAATCTCAGTTATCCATTTTATGATCTCGTCGTCGGTAATTTTATTCACGAAGAATGTCGACGGCTGAGGGAAAGACGATAATGAACGGTAGATTGGCGGAATCAAAGGTGGAGATACAGGTCGACTTTCACTCCGCCGGCGCCGATCGTCATCGTTTATCTCATCGATAATAATCTGCGTCTCACGTAACTTCCGGCAAATTCCAGGGCTCGCTGTATCCTAACATGTTTATGTCTTTTATCGGTGAAACTCGTGTTGCGTACGTATTAATAATTTTGTCTGCTTATTTTCTCGATAAAGAATGTAAAAGAAAGAGAGAGAGAGAGAGAGAGAGAGAGAGAGAGAGAGAGAGAGAGAGAGAGAGAGAGAGAGAGAGAGAGAAAACTTGTGTAACTATCGTTAATCGAATTTCAGATCGTTGTTTAATGTAACATTAAAGAAAGAGAATTTTATGGCTCGATGAATAAATTTAGACGAAGCATTTTATGGATTTAGCAATCTATCTACGCAATAAACTTGCACATATAGATAAATTTATAAATCCAGTAATATTTGCATATATAGATATACGAATTTATGGATTTAACAATTTATATACTTAAGATTTTATGAACTAATCGATAAATCAGATAATCGCGATCGATCAAATTTTTTTTTAGTGATAAATACGAAAATATCCAATATTGAAAATTATAATATGGCATTATGAATTAATTTTTAGAAGAAGTAGATAGAAAATATATAGAATCTCATTTCGATAGATTTTTCACAATTAATTTACTATTAAATATTCAGAAATTATGATGTATTATTCTTTGCTGGATTATATTTCTTTTATTAAGTTCCTAGAAAAAATTTAATATAACTCCTTGTCTATTATATGTAAAAATATCTTTATAATAAAATAAATATTACTGGACATGCAATTAAACTATTTCGAATTAATCCCTAATAATTGATAAAACGGTTCGTGCATTAGACAGAGATAAAAAGATTCCTGCCGGTTCTTCCTGTGCCGTTTGCATGACTGCTCATCGTTTGTTCGTCCATTCTTCCGTCTCGCCGATCGAACGAGCGAGAGGAGGACGAGGGACCATTCTACATTTCGCTTCCTTCTCGTATCTCCTGCTTACTCGAGCGTTAATTTAATTAATAGTTAAGAGCCCTTCCACATTCCAACGAGAGTACGCGGTCGTCACGGTGCCTGAGAATACTTATCGTCCCGACGTTCGCTACTTTCCCGGTGCTCGGATTAATGTCGTGCGTAACGTTGTTAAATTATCGCCGCCGTTAACAAAAATTATGGTTAGAACTTAGACTATTTTTATCACTGCTATGATTCTGAATTCTAAATTGTACAATATTTCGTAATTAAAATGTCTTTCTTATCGAAACAAGTGGTATAAAACATAGAACAAATAGAGATTGATATTTTAATAAAAAAAAATAAAACAGACTGTATTCTAGGTATTCTAATAAAAATCTAAAATTATTATCTATATGGACATAGTAAAGAGAAAATGTAATGCATGAGCAAACGAAATCGTTACGAAAGTCTAGTGCACAAGTGAACTAGTTTCGTAATCGTCGCGTTCAGAGGAGTTATCGTCATCAGCGTAATCTAAAGCAGTCCTGAGAAACTAGCGATCTAAAACGGCGAAGTGTCACATTTGCGCTTCCCGCAAGCTACTGTTGCGTGTCGATCGCGGCTGATTTTCGGATAGCCGCGGTAACGAGCGGTTTACCAAAAGCGGTTCTCACACGTCACTGCGGATCGCGGGCGAGTGACGCAACTCGCTCGGTTGTTCGACTTTCATTCTTTTCGCACACGCTCGTACAATCGCGATTCCGTTAACGAGGGCCGCAATTAATAACTTCTTACGCGGAAGTCGTCGTCGGCTACGCGTCTCTCTTTCCGCCGTATATCGCGTTCTTCGTCTTCCGCTACTGTTACGCGGTGAAACGGCGATCTACGCCGTGGAATTGGAGCTGCGGAAGTTCCCTCCGCAGCGTGCCGGTTCCCTATTCACCTACACGTCACTCGACAATGGCGAGCGTATGTTAATAGCGGCGAGAGAGCGAAGAGGAATCATCGAGGGCGTAGACCATAGTCCCGCTATAGTACTTCGTCTTTACCGAACTGCAGATCTTTCAGTTTGGAGCAACGATACAATAGAATATAATAATATACATGGAATGAAATAAAGAAATTGTAGAGAGTTGCGCTTAGAAGTTGCATTTTGTGTGTTTCTTAATATATTGACCTTAATTAGATGTTTAGAATCTCTCATTTTTCTTAATATATTTTCCTAATAGAATATATTAGGAAATATATATTTCTAAGACAATATATTAGGAAAAATAATTCTTCCCCCTAAATATATATTCCTAAGAAAATATAATGAAAAATAATCCTAATATCTAGTTAAGATAATATATTTTCTATAATGTATTAGTTTCCTGATATATCCTAATTAGGTTCTTAGAATCATTTTGTATCCTAATATACATCCCAAAGTGACATTCCCCACGTAATCGCGTGAATAATCAAGCGTCTTTCATTACGATCCGAAAGTACGAATAAAACGTCTCGCGCTTTTGCGTCGGCTACAATCTGTTCTGAAGCAAAATAAACCCACGTTCTAATCCGCGCACTACCGTTTCCGCCTGATCTTACTTATCGTATCGTATGCACGCATATACACAAGTGCGTATCCGCTCGCACTCATTTGCGAAAGAATCACAACGTTTCTTCACGCATACACCTCATCCCCGAGGCCTGTAATTTGGCAGGCCCAAAGCGACAGATCTATAATCATTTCACGCTCTCCATATCCGGTAGAATTGCAAGTACGTATAACGGGACATTAGGACGTAGACAGTAGTAATAGCTCCCGTAGCGATACACTAATTTCTCATTTCCAAGTCAGATATAAATGCTCATGAGAGAAATACTTTACGGATATTGATACTGTTGAGCGAATAAAATTACTCAGGTAAAGAAAATCGTAAAAAATGCATATGATAAAGCTGCATTCACGATTTGCACTCACACGTCTTGATATTTGCATGATATTATTGATATTTGCATTTTGTACAAAAAAATGCCATTGTTTTCTGCTATAAAAATAAAAATGTAAAGTGCAGATAGTATAATAATATTCAATAATTATTGCGTAATAACGCATAGGGTTCCAAAAACTAAAAGGCAGTATTTTGTATCTAGTTTTTTAAAATCCTTTTTTTGAATTAAAAATAATATTATCTCTGATATTATTATAAATAAGATCTTAAAAACTAGATACAAAATATCTTATCTGTTCGGTTAAGTCATTTATTCAGTCATTTTTTCAAGATTTACTCTAACAATGACGGCTAATACGATTTTTAACATCTCGACCTCTATATTTTATTACATACGAACTATAATATGTCATATGTGTGCTAGTTTTGGTATATTCTCTTACCACTCTTCTGTTCTCTCGCTAGTAAGATTTTTATATTTTTAAGTGCTATCTATTTTTATTCTTTGTTTTATTATGCTTTTAAATTTATTTTATTTATTGGTATTAGAGATGCATATACGAGACGAGATAAATCTCGATCTTGTTTCAAAATCAGGACGAGATTCAAGAGGACCGAGATTACTTGTAACATTCGAGATTAATATCGAGATTCAGCATATTAAGATCTTGACGAGATCAAGATTATTTAAAATTCTCGTCGAGATTTCGACAAGATATTTTATTATTTTACCGATCAACGACACATATGGCGCCGTGACTGCTGCGCTAACAATATTTTACAGATCAACGCCACATACATAGCCACATACATAAATTACGATGATTATTTGTAGAGGCATTATAAATGTTTTATTTTTATCCTATGTAGTCTCATAGTGAAAATACACAAGGTGTGCTTGTTTTTTAGACCAATTTTCGTTCGGTTTTGCGCAGCTGCCAAGCGTCTCCATTTAATTAGCTCTAAATTAGCTGTGTTCGACTGTGTCGACTTGTGTCGTAGTTGGAAAGCAATGATTAGTTCATACAATTGGATCCGGCGAGGAATTAACAGCAAGAACCAATCATCAGGCGACATTGTGTAACACAGTGTTCTGTAGCTGGAAAGCACCCTCTATCGGCACCTCTCTTCTCCCGATTGCTAATGCCCGGTTCGATCGCGATGCGCGAATGTTTATGTTGAAAAAAGATTTAAACGATGGGAACAGAATAAATAGACGATCTTCGCGGATGATATTATAATAACTTAATTTTACTATAACTTTTCAGTACTTTATATTTTAATCCTTTTACTGTTTGTACTTTCCGATTTATTTTGTTTTTTAATGACAATTTTGTTAATATTAGAGGTGAAAGAAAAAATTAATCTAGAAACACTCTGCAACTATGTCTAAACGTCAGCATTCTGCAAATACATGAGATAAGAAATAATACTATATAGTGAAAGTAAATATATTATATGCATTGGGATGTGGAAGAAGGAAGAACGAAGAATCTTCCTTCTTCCTTCTTCCACATCCCAATGCCCTATGTTTAATTTCTTGTTCCTTATTCCTTTCATTGTGTCTGGGCCCTAATAAAGCTAGGAGCAGGTTTGTTTTTTCTTGTCTGTTTTTTTATGTATATATGGTATATGGTATTCACCAATCTTGTCAAGATATCGTCGAGATCGAGATCGAGATCATATATTCGAGATTCTCGAAATTCGAGATCGATATGCATGTTTTGAGATTTTTCGAGATCAAGATTGAGATTGCAGAAATCTCGTCTCGTGCGCATCTCTAATTGGTATGAACTCAATTAATATTTTTACTGAAGAAGACTCTGTGCAGTCGAAACGTATTAATTTATTATTGACCACCATTTGACATTAAATTATTTATTTATTTAAAATAACATCTTTGTCTAATTTTTCGCTCGTTCCTTGGCCTTTAACCTACCTAAATTGCCAAGTCATTTATTTTGATATTCTTTATATGATATTTAAAATGTTTTATTAATATATTAAATGTTTTTTTTTGATAAATACTTTGAATAATATCGGTTTAAGATACTGATTCTTGTCTGTTTAAATCAGTACACGGAAAGCACGGTTTTGCTGAAATATCTAAAAATTTGGCCAGATACAGATCTAAAAATAATTTTGTTAGACCATCAAAAGTAACTATGTAGGACACTCAAACATGACGATAGTGCTGCGAAAGTTTTGATATTCTAGCAACTATTTTGGGCATCCTACATAATTATTGTGATGGCACAACAAAATTAGTTTCAGATCTGTATCTGGCCAAATTTTTTAATATTTCAGCAAAACCATTCTTTCCGTGTAATTAGACATGTCTAACGAGGTTCGATCATATACCGGAGCAATGTCTTTAAATCGGCCCGTGCTCGCAGCCACCGATATTTTTGCGCGATCATTCCCGCACGGCGATTCGGACTTGGAGGTACGGCCTACGTCATAAACGCTTTTTGCTTACCATTATTCCATCGATATAGAATTAACGACGGTTAATAAGAATCCTCGGCTTGCTCCGCCACCGCGCCTGTCGTAATTATCGTGTGCCACGTACCTATACCGTTTTGACTCACAATCAACGCGCGAGCGAGTTTGGCGATCGGTATGTTAATGACGTGCGCCGGTGGTCCAGCCTCACTTTCTTTCGAATAACCCTTTTGCGTATACTTATACGGGCCATACGCACAAGGGGACACGCGCATGTGCACGCGTGCGTATATGAAAAATCAAAGTCGCTCGTAAAATTAAAGCCGCATTGGCCGCGGTCGAGATCGCGAATAAATCACATAGATTTACGGAGAAGTTAGGCTCGTATTACTTTTTCTCAGAAAACACACCGTCCTCTAGCTACCGCCCAACCCCTCACGGCTATTATTTAGAATGATCGATGCCATCGTAATAGATGAAATAAGCAACGCTTCCTCGAACGGCTTGACGGTCGAGAGCGGTCGATCGAAAAAGAACGCGCTCCGACGATAAATGTCCTCCTCTCGTGGAAATTAACCGTTTATACTATGTGCATCGCCTACACGTAGCATCTGTTTACGTTAAAATAGCGATGTTATCCTACAGGTGATTGCGGAAGAGAGTCGATAGAGAAACCTGAATACTTTTGATACTTTTCAACGCAATGTAAATCGCAGTTTTGCATAATGCTGTTTAAAGTAAAAGACGTGTGACAAAACAAGCGATTTATTAATTGCTGCAAAATAGATTTAGTATCAATATGTAATTTATGTATTTTGTTATATATTGTAAACTGTCATAGATTATATATTATAGTAATTAAATTAGATGTAAGAAATTTTGATGTAACATTATGCTCCAAATTAGAATTTTGTTAAAGTCCGCGATATGTAAAGACTCTATTTTAATTTTATATATATTGTATAAAAATTGGATGTAACAAATTTTAGTGTAATATTGTGCTCCAAATTAAAATTCTGTTAAAGTCCACGATATGCAAAGATTCAAATTTAATTTTATATGTATTGTATAAAAAATTGTATGTGGATGTAACAGATTTTGGTGTAACATTGTGCTCCAAATTAAAATTCTGTTGAAGTACGCGATACGTAAAGATTCAATTTTATTATATAATTTTATTATACATTGTAAAAAGAAAATAGTAATTGCGGAGCAATGAATTACCACTACTATAGAAACTATAATACAAAATATTTTTCTTCTAGAAAATCTGATCAAGCAAGAAAAGATTGTCCTTGTTACGTTTGAGCAAAAGTATAAGTGCGTGTAATGTGCAGAGGATGGATAAGGAGAAGGAGCCGGGCGTTCCCAGGATTAATAAATGGATCTAAACAACGTTACTCCTCAGCTCCCGCGGCGGTCATGACAAATAGCGGCCACAGTCCATCTGCCACCGCGGCTAAGTTTGTTTCACGTATGCTGACCCCTCGGCTGACCCGGGGTATACCTCGCGTTGCCGGTCCGTCCGTCCCCCTCATGCCGCGGCGCGACGACGGGCTATTTCACGCCAGCCACGCAGTGCAGAAGTGCATTGGTGCGCGCATGAAGGTTGTACAGTCCGCAGGAACGTAGTCACATAGCCTGGCCGGCAGCACAGGCCGGCAGGTATGCGACATTGAGCCAAGGCCACCGTAGACTGCACCGGCAAACGGACGTTTATAAGCGCGGCGCACACCGAGACGGGTACGCGCACATCTTTCCAGAGCACGCGTAGACACGCAGCGTACCTTCATGTGCGTGCGTACGTACGTACGTACGCGGGAGTGTATATGCGTGCCTGCGGGCGAGCCTCGTGCCCCGCAGGTGAATTCGCACATAAGTAGGTACGCGAGAGAGTCGTTCCGGGTGGTTGCGTGAGCGTGCACGGATGCGTGTGAAGTCTTTTTAACACCGCTTAACTCGCTGCCGAGAGCCGCGAACTCGATGAAAAACGGTTTTGATTTTCAATAGAGTTGAAGCCGCCGGGCCCCGACTCTCCCTCTATCTCTTTCTTTCTTCCTCCTTCGCCATTTCTTTTTTCTCTCATGGGTTACGTTCCAGAAAATACATATATACTTTCTTTTATGTGAAGAGACCTAACCGGCGAACGGGTTGCGTGAGCGTATGACTATTGCGCGGGAATATCTTTTGAACGCCGGAAAACTTGATGAAAAATGTTTGTTTTTTTTACGGGAACGATAATGACATATCTGAATTATGTCTCGCTATGTTTCAAGGAACATCGGCATACGCGTAAGAGATTTAATTAGTAGAGATTTAATAAGTTTGTTCGCGTTGCTCGCATTTTCCGCATTTGTACGTTTCTCTCTTTTCCTCTCCAATGTCTGCGTGCATGTCTATCTCGCTTTAGGTATAGAAAATACTAGGGAGTGCAAGCAACGCGAACAAGGCTATTGTTGCTACCTTTAGGCGATGCTAAATGGGAATTGCACAAAGGTTACATATCTGTCACACATATATTTAAGTATAGTTGTCATTATGGATAAGAAAGTTAAAATTATAGAAATAATTTTCTTAATATTATTTTCGGAGTATTTCGTTATCGTGCAAGTGCAGATGTATATAAATAATTTTATTTAATTACAGACATGCACCAAGCACTTTAAGACCAATGGATTATGTTATGAATTCCTATGCGGTAGATCAAAGTCAAGAACAACATGATTTGACCGTTCAATCATCTAAATAAACGAGGAAAGTAACACACGATTTTGACGAATTATTCGTTTTGCTTATATCATACAATGTAATGATATCTTATTAGTCAAATATTAACTTTTCTGCACAAAATTAATTGCTTTATTAACTATTAATAAATTAATCAAATTTTAGAGGATATTTAAATTTTTTTATAAGGATTGTTCAAATGAAACTTATTGTTAGACTAATATATGTATGTGACAGAATATATTTTATTATTAAATCATTCGTACGCTTACCAAATCCATTCATGTGCTATATAACTATTGATTACTTTTAGGCTCAGTAGTTACGTAGCAAGTGAACGTATTTGATAAGCATATGAGTGATTTAATTATAAATTAAGAACGACACTCTAAAAATATTTTTTAATTCTAATCTTTTTTGATATAGAAATCTTAAAAATTGTTCATTTAGCCAGATAATTAAGATGTAAATATCTTGGAGACGTTTCCGTACATATGCACTCATGGCATTCGATTACATCTAGTAAATGCTACGTGCCTGTAAAATTTTATCAAAATCGGGCTTAGATCGGATACGGAAGTTCAGTCAAAAGTATATAATACATAAATAAAGAAACATAATTTTATAAGAGAGCGTTTTAAAGGATAAACTAATGTTAATTTTTACTGTATATCTACAACTGATTTCGCTATATTAAATTGTCATGTGTAGGCGTTGTGTGCGTGTTTTAGTATAAGTTTAAAGTAAATGATAGAATAATAGAAGTGTTGCTATACAGTTTGATCGTTAGGCAAATACAAACAATATAAAAATATTTATGTACATTCTAATAAATAAACCATACCTTTCTCTTTGACCTTTTTAAGCAATTTTGCAAACGCTTGCTGTAGTGATCTCTGTATTAGATTTAGTATCTAACATTTCGTAATACAAAACGGTATAATGGCAGAGAGAAGAAGTAGCGTGTGGAAGTGGTTCTCGATTAAAACAGGATCTTCTCTCGCACAGTGCACCCGTTGTAAAGAAGAAATTAATACTATTCCTAGTGTAAATGTGACAAATCGATTACGAGTACACTTATATAAACATGGAATAATTGACAAAAGACACTCAATACCTTTCTGGCTACTGACACATTTCAAAGACTTAAGAGGATATATGGCACAATGTACTTATTGCAAAAATAAATATTCTTATAAATCTACTACTGGAATACTAAATAATCATTTAAGGAAGTATCATTTTGAAAAATTAACTACCATAAAGACATCGATAAGAGAGAACTGGGTGAGGAAGTGGTTCTCGGTTGAATCAAGATCTTCTCTGGTAAAGTGTACGCGTTGTAACGAAAAATTTAATGAAAAATATATTAAAACATTAAGAGCACACTTATATAAACATGGAATAATTGATAAAGAAAAGAAATTACCTTTATCGCTACGTACACATTTCACAGACTTACGAGAATATGAGGCACGATGCAATTATTGTGAAAAGATATATTCCTATAAAAATACGAGCAATTTAAATCGTCATTTAAAAAATGCTCATTTTGAAAAATTAACAACCCAGACTCAACGTGAGTAAGTACACATTCAAGAACTTATTAAAATATTAAATGTTATAAAATAGATGTAATAATAAAACAATCAATAGCTAAAGAAAATTGAACGGATACAACATTTCATTATGACATACATATAATTTTTATTTACAATT
>NJRL01000326.1:3845-36263 GCA_003063815.1 Aphaenogaster rudis | reverse complement strand
GAGTAATTATTTGTTTTGTGATTATATCATACAATATAATGATATATTATTAGTTAAATATTGACTACCCTGCACACAAATAATTTAAAACTATAATATTTTAAATAATTATTCGATCCCTCTTACTTTTTAATCATCATATTTAAATGCAGGCATGCACCAAGTACTTTTCCTTTTCAGGTTGAGTTACTCGGTAATGGCCGCAGAAGACGCTTTGAACCATGTCCCACAGTTATACGACGAACCAAGCACTTTAAGATCAACGAATTATGTTATGGATCCCTATGCAGAACATCAAAATCAATAAGGCGAGCAATTATTTGTTTTGTGATTATATCATACAATACAATTATATCTTATTAGTTAAATATTAACTTTTCTGCACAAGAATAACTTATGTTATATAAAATTTATTTATCAAAATTAATTGCTTTATTAACTATTTATAAATTAATTAAACTTTAGGGGATATTTAAATTTTTTATAAGGATTATTCAAATGAAACTTAGACTAATATATGTGACAGAATATATTTTATTATTAAATCATCCATACGCCGTTCACGTGTTGCATAACTAATATTAGGCTCAGTAGTTATATAGCGAATGAACGTATTTGCTAGACGTATGAGTGATTTCATGATAAAATATATTTTGTCACATATATTGGTTTAAGTTTCATTTGATCAATCCTTATAAAAAATATAATTTGTGGATAAGCTATTGGTAGCGCCACGACATTTACACAGTGACGTAATCACGCGGTCACGCAGCCCGTCGTCCTTTTCATGTACTTGGCGTCGCAATGCTACCGCGTCGTTTAATTATATTTTTATAGTAGAATATAGAATGCTGTTATGACAATATTACATATTAATATTATATATAATCAATAAATATGATAGTAAAATTATTATACTGTTGTGTACAAATTTTAATGAAATAGTGCTTATTTTGGTTTATGAGAGAGCATATATCATTGCACATGATACAAATAATTTAAACATTAATTGGTTGATATAAAACAATAACGCTAAATAAAACTAAACAATATAGTAATAATAAATATAACAATAATGTAGATAAATATACCCTTTTATAATAACTGTTTAAGTTATAAAATTGCGTTCTATAATTTGCCTGATTAGAACGAATATTATGAATACATTAATCGGAGATTGTTAAAAAAGTATTATTAATATTAATATTTGTAGTTGCCAATTGCAATGTACAGGAATAGAAGATGCAGATTTGCAAATTACACGCTATTACATGTCACTTTTGCATGTTATACGCTCATCATGCAAGAAGATCCGATAAGTACTCTCTCCACGGTCTGTGCATGTTCGGCTTTCCCTACTGCAATTTCTCCTTCCCTGCCTGCGGTAGTTCTTCTCGCTAAACGAGTTCGCTCTTCGCGGAACTAGGAACGATGCTCCTAAATTGGTCACCATAGTGATGTATAGGTTCGCCCAGATTGGTCGTATCTGCCAGACTCATCTTTCCCCTTTTCCCTGCTTGAATTCTAATGACCGTACGTTGTTGCTCAGCCAATTTAAGGATTCTCTAGCTAAATCTGTTTCGGCAATTTAGGCTACATATACAATCATTGCATTACATTGTACGGAGTGCTTTTCTATTGTCTAACGATCTCAATATTGTATATGTAACATTTCTAGTTCTAGCTATATTAACGTAACAATGCACTTTATGCCAACTGTCAAAATCAAATAATCAAATCTAATCGTCAGCTTCTGGATTATCGGAGTATGAGTAAAAGGAAACTTGGAACTACGAAAAGCTTTATCGCACTTCCTGTCTAGTCTGTGCTTCGAAAAAGAATCTACATATATTTAATTTAATTAATTAATATCCAATAAATTTCTCAGTTACTATTTTCCCAAATATAATTGTTAGCCATTAAAAAATTGATTTTACGACCACGCGCAAGTATGCGGTCGCGATTAAACGTCATAAAGCTGCCGCTGTCTGAGAGTTCATAATTCGGCTGATAAATCAATCGTGCGCCTCGATGGCCGTTTGCCGAATGCAGGAGCGAAAGAGTTACGACGGCGTATCGTGGAATCTATGGGCGCTCTCTCGGAATTCACGGAGGAAACTAGAATAGCCCGAAGGGCCAGACATAGGGGCCTATTATAGGCACCTATGCCGCCACTTAAAGTCCTGAACCACGGACCGGATGGGAGAACCATGGTACTAACCGCGACTGCAACCGTTTTCGAGCACTTTTTGTGTCTAGGGCTGGACCGTAACGTTCCCTCGGATGCTTCATCCCTCGTTAGTTCGTGCGAGGTCTCGTTAGAATTCACAATAGACCGCACGGGAACGCTCCTCGGCGTCTCGCAAAAAATCTGTCCAATAACCAGAATTTTTTTATAAAGTTTTACACATAAAACGAACCGGCACACAAAACATACTTCTATTAAGATTAATTTACTATCGTTATATAATTCTTTTGGAGTTGTCTATATAAATAAAAATATCCTCTTCTCTTAAGAAGTCTATCTCAATCAGTGATTTAATCACATAGTCTTGATTAAATAATTAAATTTTATTTACGTTTCCTTTTTCCTATTATTTAAAAAAGAATAAACTAGTATGTGAGTGTTTTAAAATTAGATCACACATATAGTAGTATAATATATATGTATAGTAGTATAATATATTTCAATTTAATAAAAAAAAGATAAATCTATAATATGTGTGTGTGTGTGTTGTGTGTGTGTGTGTGTTTTATAGTATATCGACTGATCTTTTTCGCGGGGTCGTATCTCGATTTTACGCAATTTCCAGTTTTTCTGCTAAAACGCTCATTCTGGCAACCCCGAAGCCAAGTGTCTACATCGTATCTCAAAATAGTTTACCAAAAATGAATTATAGTTGTCGAAATTTCCTCGTATTTCCTCGTTTTCTCATATTTCCTCTCATCTTTCCTTTATAGTAAAGTAAACTATCCTGTTTGTTGTTTATCAACAAAACAAAAATTTATGGATCCTGTAAAGTGACAGTTTTTGAGATACGACCTCGCGAAAGAGATCAGTCGATATATGATATTTTATATCAAGATAGATTTTAAACGTTTAAATATATAAAACAGAGAATACGACCTTTTTATAGTTCTATGTTTTCTGTCACTCACACTTGAGTAATCGAGATGCCGACGATTGGCTTTGATCATCTGATTGTTTAGTTGATAATTGCCGACAATTTTTTGAGTCTACCTGGCCCGTCGGCAACAGCAAAGTCGGGTATCGAATTAGTGCCTCAAAACGCAATCATCAATCATTAACTTTTTGACCGTCTTAATCGTTCTCGAAAAATAAATGGCGAATTTCGCGAACTGTGCGAATCGATTGGCCGCGGCCGGAAATAATCCTATATTTTTTAAGCCGTTAGCGGCGATATTCCTAAAGCGGCATGGATACGTTTTGATATGTTCAAAGAGAAGCCATGTATCATCTCAGCAAGAAAAATCGAGAGTTCCTATAATGGGGCGCGGCACAATAATTTAGAGAATTAACGAGGTGGCCCAATAAATCCAATGATTGACGATTCCATTTAATTTCTCGGCGGGAAAGGCAAAGAAAGCCGAAAGGCGGGGTTAATCCTTTCCATGAGGGTTCCCTCCGAGTATCAATCGCTAATAATCCCAACAACAATTCGTGATTATGCTAAATCGAATTTAAAAAATAGAAAAAATTTAAAAAGGGTATAAATTCGCGAGAGTCTTCCGACTAAATCTTGTAAGGCCCAAATTCTATCTTAGCAGAAGAAATATTTTATTTTATTTGTATAGAGAAATCAATTTTTCCTAAAGCTTCCTTGAAGAATTGATCTTAAACTGATCTTAAACTTGAGAAAAAATTATATTTAAATAAATTCTCTATATAAATTTTTCTAAATAAGTTAAGCCAATGCCGTTTTCTCTCTGTCAAAGCATTTAATTCTTTCTTATAGATCTCTGTTATATATTGATTCTTATTTATAATTTCTATAACAATGAATAAAAAATAAGTAGCATGAACTGAAGTTAATCAATCACTAATTTTCCCCTATTTTTTCTTGATTAAATCCCACAAAACAAGCTAAACGACCTTTGTGATACTTGCAAAATGAATGTCCGCTCCTTCAGTAGTCTTTTCCAAGAAGATTCTTCGGAATCGGGCCGCGACTTTCGCGTCTCGAGAAAGCGCGATGATCTGCGGGCGCAGACTTCCTCGACACAATACGACGCGGTGCACATTTCCGCGAAACCGACGACCGACATGCGATGGCGTTGGATCGAGAACCACGTCCGTGCACCGTAATCAGGGACACGCGCTCAAGCCGGGGATCTGCCTTTAACCCGGCGGGTTAAGTATAGTTTTGCCCAACCCCGTTCTCCCCTTTCGCTCGCCGCGAGAGCGGCCGGCGCCCGTCGACTGATAGAAACGAGACCGCGGCACGAACAAGTCGCGGCCTTTCTCGGAAGTGGCGCGACCTTGGTCGGATACGTCCGAGGAAACGGTCGCATCCGATATTACGCGCCGTTGCACGCACGCCGTGTACCGCAGTCGTGACCTTGACTTCCGCGAGGTTTCTCCTACGGCATGTCCGGTAGTTTTCCCAGGCTTCTAATGAGCCCACTTGGGAGAAAATTGCGTTCGCATAGATATCGAAAAGTCCCGATCGAGCTCGGAAGTCCTTTTTTTTATGAGAGGTACGGTGCACAGCGCGAAACTCGCAGCAACCGGACGACAAAAAATCACGGTGAACTCCGGCGCCGGCTACTCTCCGGCAATGACCTTCGCTTGAAATTAGTACCTGCGGATTTGTTCTTGCCATGACAGAGAAAAAGTATCTACCTGACCACGGTGTTATGCCGCCGGTGTCATTGGTCGGAAATACAAAGCACTTCTGTCATCTCAATAGCCTTGAAAGTAGTCGGAAATATATGTAACTGCAAGTTACAAGAAGAAAAATATAGTTCTGAAAACATGGCATTAAAATACATACATCTTTAGTTAATTCAATCAGCAGTACCTACTAGTAATACTGATAACTCTTTACATTGTCTTCCATAAAATAAATTAACTTATGATTTCTCTCAAATGTTTTAATGCCATTTAAGAAATGTCTATCTTAAAAATAATTTCGAAATATTCTACGTTGTAGCCGTATTATTTCACTTCTTATCATTCGTTGTTCATCCGCGAAACGGTTGTCACTCGTACCTGTCAGTACAGGATGAGCATGGTACCACGCTCTATTTGTGCGTACTTATAAAGCAACGAGCTTAACGACGTTCTCTTCCTCGAGACAAACCGTTCTGGAAGTACAATTCGCGCGCGACTCGAGCAAACCGGGCCTCCCCATTGTTAATTGCATGGAAGCAATTAGACTGCGTAAGCCACTAATCTAAGGCATCCGTCATTCGTATGCGCATTACGCTCTCAAAGGTTTAGAATTTCAAGCAACTATAGGTAATGATCGATCGTTAAGCAACGGATGCAAAGGTGAAAATTCTTGCGAGCCATCCGGTGAACATCGCGTGCGAGAATAATTAGCCGTCGATTTTAAACTGCGCCAGTATTCAACGAGATCGCTTGATTAAATCTTTTGTTATTGTAATTAGATGACAAATTTACGTAAAACGGTATGCATTCACACATGTGCATTATATGTGCTGATAGTTGTATATTCTTTCGATGTGTATAATCTTGATTTTTTAAAACTGATCTATATTTTTTGTGAAAACTGTAATTATAAAGTTTTTTGCAATAAAAATTAAGATGCTTTAAATATAGTATTAAGAGTGAAAATAAATTTACCAATTTAAATTTAACAATTTTATATCCTATTCAATTTTACATCCTATCTTTGTATTCTATTCTAATATTTGAATATCACAATAGTATAATTAGTTACATTCAGATATTGTAATATTTTATAATAAAATTAATAAGTTTTAAAAGCTTCCAACTGAATACATTACATTCATTATAAAAATAAATTATTTATCTAAAATCAAATAACTGTGCTTAATAAATAATAATAATTGCGTACGAATAGATTAATAATTAGTAAATATGTTGGTAAATATTTTCAAAAGATTTTGCAATTAATATTATCTAACTGACTGATGTTGAGTCGAAGGCGAGCGTGCTGTGCGTGTGGGTCGAGTAAAAAGTAGGTGAAGGGTCATTCCCAAGGAGCAGCGGGCGATTAAGCAATGCGTTTAACGAGGGTCAGGTGTGCCGGGACAATTATTATTACGGCGGCTCAACGCTTGACTGAGCTGCATCGACGCGTGTATGTATATCGTTAGTCTATTATGCGTCATTGTGCGACCATGCACGCGCGGGCGCGCCAATATGTCCTGCCCACTTGGGCCCGATCGGGTCCCAGGTCACGACAGGTACTGCGCACAAAATGAGTGAAGCCCAGTTGCGCACAGAATAAATCGGACACAGGTTGAATGAATCAGCTTTGCCCCTCCCCCTGCATCCCCCGCATTAAAAAAATAATCATATCCTAACTGCTTCAACCGCGGAGATATTAAATTAAAATGCCCAGACATTGTTTTATTGATAAAATACTACTGTGTCCGATTTATTCTGTGCGCAACTGGGATCTTCCCCACAAAATAGTCGTCCAGTCATTCCAATATAATTGCGAATTATAAATAGACCTAAGCGCAAAGCTCTATCTAAATACGACCACAAGTTCATCGATGATTCGATCGTATCGATTTCATTCTATCGTACCGATTTGATTCACGATATTATCGAGCGCAAATAAAATTCATACGCGTATCATTGAGACGTGTACAGGCGCGCGTGAGGAATATGCGTTTTATCAGGCATCGTTTACGTCTGTTTCCGCGCGGAATTACGCAATCGTTACGCGTCCGTGCAGGCATGCAGCACGATGCGCATGCAATCGGTTATTAATATCGCCGCATCGCGATCGCGCGGCCGAGATGCCGCGGCCTTCCCTGTATTTTAAGGGGGTTAATACAACTGTATCGTTTATCAACGACAACCACAAATACGCCGAATGAAATACGGTCGAGTAATAGCCGCCGTAAAAACCCCGAATGCCCCGTGGGCCCGATCGATAACGCCCACACACACGTGCGCGTCCGGTGTGCGGCCCCGTAGCTTTCATTTCCCCGAGAGACCGAGAGGACCGATAATTCGTGCAAAAACCCTTTAAAACATAATTAAATCTATCTCGCATATCGGTGACTTTGGATTTCACGTCCGTTCTCGTGGCAATATTTCTGGGCGAGTGATTTCATTTCGCAGTATTCTTAGTCAAAATCAATTGACGATAAATGCAATCCAGACGATGCATATATAATTTCACTTTGTATTTTCGGTGCATCAGAGCATTGAATATTTCCGAAAGTCGGTGTAATTATAATTAAGGAACTTAATAGAAATTTATGCATTATTGTAATTTTATAGTTTTATACTAATTAATTGTTATATATAACAGAGCCGATGTTGTTATATAAAAATTTTATAAGATACTAGATTTTCTTCTTTAGCTTCTATTATTAAATTTATGAATTATAATAATTCAGATTTTGATAATAAACTCTCTATTTTGAGTATTTTAATGTATTATAATGTATTATTTTCTATAAACTTTGTAGAAATACATTTAAGAATTACACCAAATATTTCGGATAAAATATATATGCGCGATATCAGCAACATAAACCATAAATATACAGGTATGCATTCGTTTTTCATCAAGCTCTTCAATTATCGAACTGCCGAAGGCAATGGCAATTGTATTTAATGCCCTCAACTCGTCGCTAATTCCTTCGAAGCGATTCCAGCGGAATGACGTATCCGGAGTTAAAGCAAATTGACATTAAGCATCACGTGTAATGATAGCAGCAAGGACATGTACCTACGTCATCCTACATTACGACACTTCCTCTGCGCGCGTATACAGAAATACCTTGGTCGATATCAAGTACAATGGACAAAAAAAAATTATATAAGACCGGGCACAGTGAAACGAGCCATTGTCTTCTTTGCTGACCTTTCGTAGATGGGAAAAATTGCACACAACTATTGCACTCGAGGATATGTCATCGGAGAAATCGCAATGTCATGTCACTCGCTGGACTGTGATTTCAGCAAGTGTCCTAGTTGAAATAACAAACTCTAACTCTTGCAAAGATGAGAATATAATTATCTCATTCAAAGCTGACTAATCATAGGGAACTACAAAATATAGAGAGATACTAAATTGAAAAGGGCGATTTTGAGAGAGATAAAATTAAACATTTAATTCTATAAGCCAACAGCATAATGAATGTTTGTCATCTCCCTATATTATCGTCTCATCGATAAGCATGCAGCAAACATAATTTCAGCGTGGATATTAAACATGGATATAACTTTAGATGAACGCAACGCTTTCTTGTCTTACCGCATCATAAAACATTTAATTACAAATCAATTTTATGATGTCGCGTGAAATTTATAACTCGGTCCGAGACATTCTTCCTCACTTTTATCCGTGTGTCGTTTGACTAGCTCTCCAGCCGTTCTTCAAGGTGATCGTCTGAAAGTTTCGTTAATACGATTACTCCATCAAGGACAAACTCTGGAAATGAGGCACTTTGTATTCCCGTTAAGTGAATCGCGCCAACGTCGACACGAAACAAAAGTGCCGAATGACCCCGGTGCGATGCGATCAAAAGTGATGGTATTTGAAGAAGGGCGTTTGCTGTCTGTGACTAGTATAATGAATTTCTTAATAGCTATTGTATATCATAGTGGCATATTCTAAAAATATATTTCAATAGAATTTATAGTTAAAGTTTATATATTTTTACATAATTATAAAAAAAAATTTGTATAGTAGAATTATATTATAATATAACAAAATTAATTTCTAATTAAATGTGTTTAATGTAAAACAACAAGCTCGTAGCGCAAGGTTATTTTAATGTGCATTTCCCCATGAATTTCGGAGAACTATATATAATACAGAAAGAGATTTTCAGTTAAGATTAGATATATAAAGATAGATCCGCGGGAATACTTTAATTGTTTTACCCGGTAAACTGCGAACAATGCGATGAAGTCGAATGAATACATCTTGCAAGGTGGCATTGTGCATTAAGATTCGGCCGACTTTGAGTCGTTGGAACGGTACCGTTTTAATTCACTGTGCCGGAAGTGACGATGTCAGCGAGACATGGCCGAAGACGATCCAGGACAAGCAAGGAGCAGAATGAAACTCACGAATCCGCACGCGGTGAAACTGCTGAAAACAGCCAAATGTACCGTTCGTGGGAACGCAAAACACCTTGCGCGTTCGTTAAATTTGTAATGAGCGGGCACGCTACGTTGATCTGACCTAATCACGAAGTGAAAATCGCTCTAGCAGAGATAATTACAAAAGGTCATATATTTCTTACGGACAACTTTTAAAATGTTCGCCATTAAAGTAAAAACTGATACATTTGTAAAATTACATCCTATATGTACATATACTAACGTCATTATTATTGCAGCAATTCTATCTCTATTAAGAATTATCGCATAATAATCCAGACACTAAAATTTCACGACTGCAGTGTTAAAAAACAACAGTATATAATTATCGCAATTATGCGAATATCTTTATAAATTTACATATTGCCAATAGCAGTTTTGTGAACTAGCGAGAACTCTAGTATCAATCGATGTACTAGTTACAAGCGATTCCCACGCGATCTGAAACCCCGAAAGCGACAATTTCTTGAAGCAATCACGATCTTGACCACACGCGGAATGAACGGAGCAACTCTCACCTGTCATCCACCGTAATTTTTGTACGCTTACGTGCATTTAGGACGCGTATGTATCATGCCGCGTTTCTCTCGTGCGCGCATTACCAACTTTCGTATGATAAAGAAACCCGTGTTTATTTATACGTGTATATAAATTGTTGAATCCCGCTACGCGGACGGAGCGAAACGGAAGCGAGATGGAGCCGCAGACAAAGACCTTACGTTATCCGCACGCGTCGCTCGGCTCCGGGCTGCAGCTCGACATACATAAATGCATGAGGAATGCGCGCGTGTCGTAGACTAAGCTCCGCAACGTTACTGATTTTAATAAATCCGCTCCCACATGCCTTATTTATCCACAGGCAGGCTTAGATGCCTGCTCTCTCTCTTTTTGGCTTAAATTAATAAAAGATTAACACTAAAGCTACCGACAATTTATATATATACCTATTTCTACCGAACCTGTCAAATGACCGATTTTTAAGTAAAAGTTTCATTTTTTCCAATTGAATGCAGGTAATATGTTTATCAGAAGAAACAAAGAAGAAGAGAAATAGATATTGAAAACTTAATTATATGTATATTAACCCATACAGCACAGAAATTGCAGCAACATTGCAGCAATATTTCGGCAATATTGCAATGTTGCTGCAATGTTAATGCAATGTTGCTGCAATTTCTGTGCTGTATGGGAAGGAAAAGTCGTGAAGTCAATTGAGGAAAAGCGATAACATTGAATGCAGAATTTTTAATCAAAAGTTTAAAAACGGTCATTTGATCGGCGGTGGTAGTTTTAGTGTTAAATAGCACATTTTTTTTGCCCCTACTTAGGTGTCCTTAAATTATCTTCAATAAAACGTAACCCGTTAGCGTAATCTTAACCTTTTCATTAGTTAGACCTGTTTATATTCCCTCTTTTTCCTCTCTTAAAAGAAAATAAAAAAATATGTGTTCTCAGGATTTCATTTGCGGAGATTGACGTTTATGAGAACGGATCAGCGATATAGTGATAGTGAATAATGCCTTATTCTTCTTTTCGCTTGCATCACGCTACACATACCTCTGCGGGGAGGGGCGTTTAATTCCTCAAACTTCTTTTCCTCCCCGTTCAATCCACCCATTTATTATATATATCCTCCTGCAGTCCTATACGATAAAAATCGTGTGCCTGACCTAAGGCTCCCCTACACGCATACTCGCCATACTTCCTACACACATCGATCGCGAGGTAATCTATCCAAGTCGAAATACCGTCGACGAAATCGAGAGGAGAAGTTCTCACGTTACTCTCGACTCGCGCGTACGCGTTTACCCGCCTCCGCATTTATGTGCGTGCGTGTGCCGTTTACGCGGCCCACGGCGCGCACACACACACACATACACACACATCCACAATGTACATACACGTACATACACACGTCCTTTTCCCATCTTTTCGTATATATATGCACGTACGTACGTATCCGTGGATGTTCCCAAGCAGCGCGCGCTTTTTCCGCAGTTGCGCAACGCGGCGCATCTCGCGCGAGCTCTTCCTGAATGCATCTGACGTAACTCTTATATATCCGCGCGCGCTCGCCCGCTCGGTGCATCGCACGTACGTAATACACCGCCGAGGAGGATCCTCTCCACCGGAGGATCATCCGGATAACTGTGCACGCCCCGTGGACACGACGTGGACCGCTCTCTCTCTCTCTCTTTCTCTCTTTCTTCCGCGCATCCCCCTTTCCCTCCTCCTTTCTTGTTCACTCTTCCTCCTCACCGTTGGATGCTGAACTCGAAACGATTATCAGCGGCCGCGATCTCGATAACACGTCGCTCGGAGCCGACTATCGCGGAGTAATTCGGAACGCGCCGAGGTGATCCTTGGGATTCTTCCTGGATGTACAGCGCATTTTTACGCGACGCCTGTTTGTGTGTTTATGAATCCCCCGAGGGATGCGCTTTCGCGCGTTGCGGTGTTACTCGTCGCTAAATGTATTCTTTCGCGACAGAGGAGAACAGTTACATTTTTTTATGTTATGATCGAGAAAAAAATGATGACAAAAAGGAGTGGTCTCTTTCGAATCGTGCTCGAAAGAAGCATCTTTTATTTGCTTTTATATGGCGAAACATTCTTTGCAATACCAGCGTTCAGTAAACGATTATGTTGTTGGAATTTTTTATATAAAATAATCGAGTGCAGGAGATAATTTTAAATAATTAAACTGATATATCTTTCCACAGAAGAGATTTTTGTTTCAACTGGCCAGTTCTTAATTTAAATTAATATATCGCGAATCGCGACGTTTTTTCGCGACCATGGGTTTTGGTCTTTTCTAAAGAGATATATCTTTGATATATGTAGCAACAAGTTTAGCAAACAATAATTCATGTAACCTGCGCACAATTAATATTTTTACGTGTAATTAATATGAATAATCCATAATTTGTAAATAAAATAAATAATCGATAATATAAAATTTCCGATATATATTTATATATATATTACATGCTTTTATAATTTATTTTAAAATAAATTTTAAATTAAAAAAATTGTATTTTAATTTATAACTATCTTCTTTTCAAAATTGACGAATGGAATGAGTCAAAGTAAAAAACTTTTTTATCTTAAAGCAAGAGTAATGTTGGGATATGGAAATAACTCACTTTTATTTACTGAAATTTATACAATAATTGTTAAGATAAATTCTTTCTCGCCTCTCCTTCTCCACGAAATCCCATTTATTTACAAAAATTAATCTACAAGTTAGATCCACCGTTATTATAATTTTTATTCAAAATAAGTCGCATCGGATGTTGCTCTGCAAATCGCATATTGCCAGTACCAACGACGTAATCTCGTATGAATGTTAGAATTATGTATCGCGAAAGTCGAGGCATGTTCGACGTTGATTTGATATTCGTAGATTAGCGGGCCCGGTGTTCACGTACACGTACGCATCGCTGGGAAAAATCGATGTTCTTCCCCCATTTTTTCTACCGAGAGTGCGCGCAATAAATCGTCGGCCACGTACCGGAACGTTAGATCTAATATTGATGATTAATCGCCGCTTGGGACCGCGGCTCTCTCGGAAGAGAATGTTCCGTTCCATCAAAATAGAGGAGCGCCTCGGCATCTAGTTAACGTTATCGTCGCAATCGTAACGTTCGACATTGTAACGTTGATCGTTGCGCTCCGCCGCATTTTTCTCTCGTCGGCATAGATAGGTACGAGAAGGCCAGTTGCGGATTTATCAAGCGTGGTGCCTCATACGCATGGACTCTCGATAGATAAAATAAACAATTTGAGAAATGCATTCATTATATGAAAGATGGTTCAACAGCATTAACATTTTCATGTAACTTACTTTAATAAAATAAATTTATTTATGCAGTAAATGCATTTTTTTTATTGTTTTTTTATCTATTGAGGGTTTACGCATATGAGGAAACAAAATAAAATAATTATAAGTTTATATGTATGAGGAAACAAAATAAAACCGTGAACGTCGCAGAAGAGAGTTAAAAGACTGAAATAAATAAAATAAAGTGACGAGGATGTCTTTTATATTCTGTGGCATTTTATTCATTCGTTGTGTTAAACGAGAAGTCCTAAAATAGGGTCTTTATGGCATCATTGAAAAATCCGCCACTAAGGAAGATACCTTGACGGGAAAGAGGCAGAGAGTCTATCGCAATGCTCATTCCGAATAATCTGCCGGGCATTGTCAGGTCCGCGAGATCGATCATAACGAGCGCTTCCTTATTGCGGAGGGCTGTCCGTCCGCCGACATGTAAGTCGGAGTTTGCATACCTGACCGATAGGGAAGATCGTTTCTGTCGGAAGGGCGTGGGCATAACCGCGTTGCACTGTACCGCACAATTCGAAGACGGCCTTTCGGTTTTTTCCTCTCTTATTCCTGACAGGAAATGAAAACACAGTTAGCTGTTGACGAGATGCTCGCGTGTGCGCGCACCTAGGTGGCTGGGAATTGAATCGGTCATTGCAGAAAGGGAATATGATAGACAAGACTTTACGACAAGAACGAGAAAGGCTGTATTGCAATTTTATTTGACGACCAAAAAAATGCAATCTGACTACTCTTTGCTTTTATGTAATAAGTTCTTTTCTAGTGCAGTACTTTTCTAGGGAAAAGAGTATTAATCTTTTTCAATTTAATCATTTTGATAAAAGAATTGAAATCAACTTTTTCTGTAATGACTGCTCTAACCGATTTTTCGAGGAAATTTGACACTCATAAAAGTTTTATAGAAATATGCATTTATAAGAAAAAATTTGCTCAGGTAATTTCTTTTTACCATATATATATTTTTTAATGATTATATTATGCCTATATTGCGCTCTTTCTCTTTCTCTCTTAAAGAGTTAGGAGATAAAGTAGCCTTTTTCACACGCATCTCGCTTTCTTTACTCTTCCCTGGACTTCGCAAGATTCAATTTCTCAGCTACGTCAGGCTTTTCGCTTTTCGCGATCCGTTAGAGGTGTAATGAGAATGAGCGAGTCTATATTTACGGAACATCCTGTGCGCGCTGTTGCTGTCCGATACCTGCCCGCGGTGCCGAGAGTTGCGTAATCCATCATACGCGGTGCGTTATGCAACTACGTGCTAGATCAGAGCGCATGTATCTGGAATGCGCATGGTGAAAATGCAAATGACCGTTAATCGCCGGGATCTCGATATCAGGATCAAGGACCGTGGTGTGATCGTTTGATCCATGAACTCTAGCCGTCTGGATGAACTCTGAATTGTCTCGAGTCGTGCACTTACATACGATACGTAATAATGTGCGTCGATTACATTGCATTCTAATTCTAGATATTAGTATTCTAACATACATCATCGACGCTTTTTCTCAAGTTCTATTTTTTATTAAAATAGTGAATATCTTTTTGATTTTTTTTAGAGAAGCGAATATACTTAAAAAAATTTGGAATATTAATAATTTGCAAATTAATGAGCGATATACGCTTCCTTAAAATATATATTTGAACAGATCAAAATACTCCGATGAAATATTACCAAAAACATTCCTGGCAATAATTCTGATGATTGATATCGTCGATATTTCACCACTTGTATCTATTTGAATCGTTCGTAAAAAATTATATGCTGTATAAATTCCTGGACCGGTAAATTCTCACCAGCTCTCTCGGCGGATAGATTTCGCAAGAACCATCGGCAGAGTTAAATCGCTAACGAATCATAGGATTCGCAGAAGTCGAGAGAAGGCCTCGCCTCATCAAGAGAACGACGGCGCGGCGGATGCTGTTCTCTATTCTCGTCGCGACTAGAAATCCGGAAAGCCGGGCAAATTACATTTAATGTCGATACGATTTCCAGCAGAGGAAAGAAAAAGAACAAGAGAGACTTCCTCCGAGCTCCTGACGTCGCCGAAATTACGATCACGCACGTCTATTGATGATGTTTCTGAGCGAAATGAAAAAGGCCCACCGGAGTCGATGCGGCGGGTATACAGTTATGTCATCAACTTGCGTGTCATCGCAGTCGAAATCTCTCTTTAAGGACGGATACAAATATAATTGAAGACTTTCCCCGACAAATGACATACTTTAGAAAAGTTCTTGCACATATATATTGTCTAAATTGTACAGATTATTATACAGATATCGTATTTCCTTCTTTGTTCTTATTACCATTGCTAATTTATGTGCGAAAAACTGACATTACCTTCAAAGTTACCTTTTAGCTTTGCTTCGTTGCTATTATAATCATCATCGAATCGGCAAAGCCATTTATATCGATGCACATACCACGTCTAACTCATGGATTAATCTTTGTCTTTGTTAGCAATCTGAAGAAATCATTCCATAAGATAAGTGTAAGAAGTTTTAATTGAATTTCAATCTCCTAGTTCTACGATATAAACAATAAAATGTCGTATGATCTAATCGTACGACATTTTATTGTTTATATCATTATTAGACATTTGCGTTATTGTATGCATGTGCTCGCACGTGCATCGAAGATGCGCTCGGTGTGTTTGCTAGGAAAACATATATGCCATCGGTATTTGCCACGTTCGGCTGACATTCGCGCCTGACATTATCCGCGATGATCGCCGTTGCGATTTTGCTCGGAATTACAGGAACGCATCAATATCCGCATCTAACTCTCCCTTTAATCGTGAGTCATCCTTATTCCAGGATTCGAGCGGTTAAATTGTAATCAGCGATGAGGGCAGGACCGGTTTATAAAGCACGGTGATTATAATCTCGGCGAAAGAATGAATTTAAAAAAGTTGAAATTTAAAATAAGCTAATTGCTATTAAAGTTTTTCAAAGTTTTCTCACTGCAATCTTCTGCACTTTTGATAATCAAAACTAACATGCTGTAGCATAAAGTATCTCGTTTATATTGAAATCATGAGTGATTGTAGATGACAATTTTTAACAAATATATTAACAAGTATATTTTTCTTATTTGTACCAAATTAAAAGTTAAAGTCCCGATACAAAAATTTATTTTTTAACATTATGAGTTATTCAAAATAATCTTTCCAACTTTCTCTCCCTTTCTCTCTCTCTCTCCCTCTCCCCCTCTCTCTCTCTCTCTCTCTCTCTCTTCAATATTATAAATACAGTTTTCTTTTCATTATTACACATGCGAAAACAATTATTTTATATAATATTAATAGAATATATTTGGAGAAAAAGAAACTTTACTACCTCAACTGCAGAATATTCTGAAACCTATTGCGGTTTTGCTTCAATCGTGGATTAACCACTCGCGGTATCAAATCATTCGTATCCTATTCTAAAGTAGAACCAATCTTGTTAGTTTTATTCTTCGCTCGCGTGTTGTCGCCGGCGGAAAAGGGCGAGCGAGGAAGAGCGAGTGAGACCGGTTTAGGAAAAGTCCGTCCATTGACGAAGTGCTCGTAAATACGTCGAAGCACCGAGCACAAGCCCGATGGTAGCCAACGTGTCTACCGTGCAATAACCGCTGTATAAGCCACGAGTGGTCGCGAGTATGTAGTCGACGGCGACGACGACGGCGACGAGGAATGGTGGCAGTACGCGTGCTGCTGCGCGAGCTGCACGATGCAGGCTACCAAACCGGAAATGCATCGTTGAGGGATACTGTACGAGTGGCCAGAGGCCATACCACACACCGCACATGACACCAAGCGCCTTAAGGCGTATTTGCACGGTTCGCTCTTGGTAGGATAACAAATTCGTTTTTACACACGACCGAGCACGAGATAACAAGAATAATTCTACGTGTTTCGTTATCTTTTATAAATGAGAATTTTATTTAACGGCACTTACTCATTTTACACGTTACTCTGGAACGGATAGAGCTATTCTGGATGATCGTAAAAAAATCAAGCATACATATTTGCCTTTGTAACATAAGTTGTTATGATCTTATCACACCTGAACGTTTTTGTATGCAGATGTTGTTTGCACAAATCAATCTTTGCTCTTGCGTTTCATGAATGATTCATCGAGAGTTATTTTCAAAACTGAATCATGTAAATTTTTTCTCTCTTTCTCTCTCGTTACTGAGTTGGTACAATCACGTCACAGCTTAATAATGAAGTTGAAAATGTGTCTACTTCTTCGTTCTTTTGAAGAGTTTCAGAGCAAAGTGTACCAAGTCCACAATCTTTTAAGATTTATTTTAAATATTAGCTGTGACACCATTGTGTCAACTTGATGGTGTTAAGATGTATATAAAGACTAATTTATGCGTTATTTGTTTTCGAAGATCATCCATGGTGGATTATTCGAAAGAGATGAAAGAATAAAATAAATGTGTAAGAAACTAAAGAAACATATTCACTCAAATATAATTTAACTCAATAATAATTTCTGAGCTACCCTGATCGTAATCGATTAATCAATCGTAATTGGTAACGATATTTCTTGATGATCTCATTCTAGATAAATTAATTTTTAAGATTAAAAGGCCTCTTGCCTTACAATAATGAGTGACTCTCGTGCTGCAGATTACAAATCAAAACTAAAAAACACGAGTGTGACTCGCAAAACAATGACATATAAACAAATTAATAAGTAAATATAGACCGAATATGTAAACAACACAATATATATAAATATGGGCTATTTTTGGTCGGGCTGGATCTTTTTGCCTAATAATATTTAAGATCTTTATCAGTATTATTAGTATTATTAAATTGATTATCAATTTAATTCAACGTGATATTATACTATTTCCAGCTCTAGCTAAAAAGACTGCATTTCTAAAAAATAATCGGCGCGTAATTGGCTGAGCTATGAAATGTATATAAATTCACGCAATAAAAATATTATTAAGCAAAAAGATATCCAGCCCAATCGAAAATATCCCATAATGACATATAAATTATACAGCCACTTTGACGTGTGTAACGATGTGAAAAATCGTAAAGTAACGGGTTAATATGAAGAATAAAAGTTTCTGCTTTACTTCATTCACTTCTATTTCGTTCAGTCGACGCAAGTGGTCATACTTATGGAAATCGTGTTTACACGCGATTTGCGTTACGCTCGCTTGGTATGATTCATTCAGAACGATCGTCAAAAACGAACCGTGGAAATTCGCCTTTGCATACACGGCGCAGCTCGATCAGCCGACGAAGCCGTTATAGACGTGCGAGCGTTATGATGTAGTCGCGTCTAATGCGCGCACGATGTACACCGCACCCACGTGCCACAGGATACGAGAATCGAAAACGTCACTTCATTACGTACACGGTGTGCGAACGCCTATCCACCGACCGGCTGCAAGAAGCGTGGCATTCGCGGGAAAGTCGACGCGCGATAATTGGTCATTCGCCAGATGACAAGAGTAATGAAGTCTCTCTCTTCGTCGTATCTCCGACGTTCAGCTGCAGAGCCGAGCAATTTGCGCGGTCTACATTCTGACCGTCGACTACCATGACGGGGTCAGATCTGTTGTGAGCCTGATGCGGATAGTTGAGTCACTGAGCGCCGCGGCCGCTGCCCAACCCATAATTTGCAATATTTCATTTAAACGAGGAAAATGTAGGTTTGGCAGGTATAATCGTGTCCGGGTATAATGATATCGCTCTGGGCCATTGAAATATTAGAAATCGTAGGTTGAGCATTGATGGTGCCTTACCACATCTATGGTCATTTATTTTAGACGGAACCAGAATCAGAATCGTCTCCCTAATGTCTTCATAATTTGATGTATGGCTTTTTTCGCCTGTCTATTTCATATAAAACCAATAAAAGGTCACACAGAATCAATAGACCAAGTAAACTTGACGTTGCTAGTAATTAAATCACCCGAATCCTTTTCATCCTTTAACTTCTTCTTTCAGCGCAGATGGAATAAATTTATATGGCGTGCCGTTTTCTCGGTCTTATATTCTTATATTCTTTGTTACTCTTAATTATATATGAAAGAGTGTGTAAATGTATATGTTCGCAGTGTGTTGAGTTCGCTAAGCTCAAATGACTGTGCGGATCAGTTATCTCTACGGATTGTAACTGTTTGAATTAAAAACTTGAAATATAATTAACAGCACTAATCACTGTCTATTACGAGCGGAATCCTCTTTAAAAAACGATATCAGATTGCTAATCACCATTGATAGCAATTGAGGACAAATATTTGACAACCGAGAGACAACAGTATGATTGCTAATATAACTGCAATCGTATCGTTTTAAATCGAGTTCATTCGTAGGACGTGCACGCCTTTACCGAATCAAAATTGCAATCGAAGCGAAACGTATCCGTTTACTCGATTGAGAGTGCAGCTACATACGTATGGCTGCTGATAGTTTCCTGGCATAGATCACTCGATTGGAAAAATCGGGTCGCAACACAGAGGCAGGGCCATATACGGTACTAAGCGTCCAATATAACGTGAGTTCTCGTAATAAATTCTCGTTCTAATTAAATTAAGCTTTTCCCCCAACGGGCCTGTCGGCAACGTTCCTACAATAACTGTTTAAAACGTGGTTTATGGCTCGCCATCTCTCGCCGCGAGATCTCATATCTGCGACAATTATTATTTCAACGTCGACGAGGCGGCATATACTTCTTATGTGGAGTCCACAGTAAAGTGGAACGATTAGCGAGATACGGAGGAAATCGAGTCCCTCCCGGTAGATACTGATGCGTACCCGATAATTGCAGATCGGCCGAGGTGTAAACTACGATTTTAAAGGCACGCCCGGTTCAGGGGCGTCGACGTTATCTCGAATCTCGCGGACCGTCGCCGGAAGGCGAACCGTCACCGCCGGAAATGACGCGATTTCCTCGAAACATTTTTCACAGATCTACGTAACGATAGGCGAGATACAACAGGTAAATGACTAGTTTCGCTTTGGCGCCGCTTGGTCAGCTCAATGACTGACATTCTAATAATAAAATGTTAACTTTACATATGATAGTTTATTATAATTAATGCCGCAAAGAGAAAATTAGAAAATTCCTTTTTCATGTTCTTTATACTTTTTTTATGTTTAATATTTGTTTTTAAAAATAATTTGTAATTAATATATATCATAATATAATTTATAAATCATTTTCTATAATAATGGGGAACAGATTTTCTAAAATTTATTTAAAGATTAAACAATTCTTAAAGAAAATTTTCTGTTTTGTTATGTAAAAAATTTTGTACAAATAATAGAGGTATTAGTCCCATTAATGATTTACAATAGATATAATGAAAATATTACTTAAGATTGTACAGTAATTTTGTCAATCTAATAATAATACGTTAACAATCAACATATCGTACACTGAGAAAAAAAATCTGTTGCTTCAATTAAAGTGTTATCGCGGGGTGCCAAAAACATAAGTAGTTCATTCAATTGTATTATTAATAGACCCAATATTAAAACAATGATTGAATTATTGCTTTAAAAATGCAGACATTGGATCTAATAATAATATAATTGAATGAACTACTTTATGTTATTGGCACCCCGTGATAACACTTTAATTGAATCAACAGCATTTTTTTCTCAGTGTAATATGTCAAAGAAATATTAGCGACAATGATCTTGTCAGTGATAATACAACGCCGATGATCGTTAAAGCTCGAGTATACCGAAGAAATATTATCAGCGATAGTCTTGTCACCGTAATGTTGCCGTTAATTGATACGCCGCGGTATATCGAAGAAATATTACCGACACCGGTATTGCACAGTCGTTCGCCAATAAAATTTGTAGTATGCCGGTTATTGTTTCTCGATACTACTATCTATCACTACACATGTACACTCCCACGTATCATGTTAATTTCCGCGCCGTCAAACCCCGCGGAACAGCCCCTGTTCCTTTTAAGGCGATAGATCAGTCGGCAGGTCGGGGTCTCCTGCGTAGCACGCGGACTACCTGAGACCAGGTGAGCGCTTAACCTGCGGGAGATCGAGGGGGCTTTAAAGAGCGATGGATCATTGCCGCGAGCATTGCCATTACGCTTCTCAGATATGTATATCCACCCTTGAAAATCTAACGTTTTCATAAATTGCTTAAAGAAATTAAATAAATAATATGAATACTTTTAAGCTAGCAATTATAATTAATCCTTTGCAGTTTTATATCGAGCTGGATTTGACACAATACTTTGCGGTATCACATTATTTTTCAAGTATTCAAATCAATGTACCCTATAATCAGCAAGCCATATTTTTATAATTTTCACAAATTATTTTAAATAATAAAAATTCTTTTATTTATATTACCTTTCGTTTAGATGAAATTGAGAACGAAATACTTGATCCTCGCTCATTTACAAAAAATAATTAGGAGGATTAACATTATCCCACAACTAGGAAGTAAAAGGATAAATCTATACATGCTGTTTATCTATATATTCTGTATGTAACATCTTCTTCCGATTCCTGATTAGAAAGATAAATATTGGACATTCAAAAATTCCGGGCTAGCAGTATTTCTTTAAAGAAATACTACTTTCGCCGAGTATCGTGCTGGCGCTAAAAGTTAAAATTAATTTTAAAATGGTTATACAGCGAAACAATGGCTGCTAACGGTTGAATTGTATGGAACTCGAGTAGAACAAACTCGAACAACAGTCAGAAGTACAGGAAGTCGACAGCACGACATACAATACTTTCTCGAAGCGTCGTGTTGGATGCGTATATCAAAAATTGTTAATGTATGGGATATCGATCTAAAATTGTATATATGTGTGAAAAAGTGGAATATAGAACTGTCGGGAACAGTTGTCAAAAATGATAATATTCAACGCATTTTAGTATTTTAGAGAGGAGGGTGTTGTGCTAGAACGTGAAGTTAGCACATTTTTTTCACTTTTGATTATTTAATATAAGGAATGCGGGACACTTTTTAATGTTTATCAGGAACGATAAAACAATGAAGAGTGGTATAAGAACCCTTAGTATTTTTTTGAAATTCGTAGAGTGTCGTGCCAACTTCACAGACACTACGTAAATTGCGTTGCGGAATCGATTAGCTGCCACGCAGGCCGCGTGCACGATTGGAGCCGTGGAATCCCATAGGGAGCCGGTTGGCGCACGGCCATTCGGTCGCGATTACAACGAGTTTATTGCGAGCGGATGCCGATTATTTACAACACGCCGCGCGCGCTCGCGTGTAGGAAGTTACACGGATACAAGTCCCGCGAGGGATCGGGCCCCGTGCTTTCGATCATCGACATCGTGCCGGTATGAGCGATCGAAGCTAGGGACGGGGCACGACGTAGTAGAGCGAGCGAGCGTAGCCGGTAACAGGAGTCCTGAGTCTCTGTTCCGCTCGCTCATAGGGGGGATAACTGGGTAAGGGCACGATACCATTAAATAAATGACTTTCTCATTTTTGTCATTAACGCTAATCGATTTTGCCCACGGAGACGGAATTGAAAGTAATCGACGGGGTTATAGTTAGTAACGAGTCTCGGGGGTTTATACGCGACGCACACGATCGCTAATAAAGTTATTTGCTTTTTCCATCGCCGTGGTTATCGACGTCGAGCTCGAATAATAGAACTCCATCAAACCTAATACTACTGGGGTTACTAAAATTGTCTCAAAAAAGTATTTTCGCTATCTATAATTTCTTGGATTGACAATCTATCCTCGATCAAAATATCGAAATTAGTAATGTTTATTTTTTAAGATCGAAAACGTTTTGGCAAATTAAATTTCAAACGCACAAATTGACAATTCTTTCTGTGCAACATTATTATTACAAGATTTTAATTTTTTTCGTGCAACATTATTATTACAAGATTTTAATTTTAAGAGTAATATTAAGATTTATTGCGGGGGAAGATTTAAACTACAAACTAGAAGCAGAGATGATTTACAAGAATATAGTAAGAGTATGATTTAAAAGAATATAGTTTACAACAATAATATTATTGTATAATATTATTGTATAATATTATTGTACTCTTTGATCCAATAAGAGAGAAGGGACAAAAAGGGCAGGAGAGGGAACTGCAGCGTGAGTAACGAAATATGATAGTCGCGCGGAGAATAAATCTCTTGCTATCATAAGAAAGCGCAAGAAATCGCGCATTCGTGGAGGGTCGGAAAGTGTGACGAATGGTCAGCGAGAGTAAAAAGCCAGCAACAGAAAGAGAGGATGGGAACACGGACCTGGCAATCAAGCGATGCTCGACAATTATTGTTGTTTTCGCCATTAGGGGAGATCGGCGTAACATGCGCGTCTAGTCCTGCAAATTGTACGAGTCATTGGAATCACCAAGGGTGAGCCTCGCCGACCAACTACAATCCGTAGTTACACCGACTAATTATATGTAACGAGAATACCATCGCATTATCACGCGAGTCAAATTCATTACAGGCATGAAAGCTTAGCTATTCAATGGCGAAGAGGAAGTGCTCACCGTCGCAATTTTATTAGAATTTAATGAGAGAAATTATTTTTTCCTAGTTTTTGTATAATAATTTTTAATAAAATATTCCTTAAATTAGATAACGCATTAAATTTATAATTATTCTTTTTTATACGATTTACTTCTAATAAATAAACTTTTTGATGCATTAAAAATTATAGAATTTTTTTTATCGTTTCTTAAACGAAACTTAACAAAGCTTGATAAAAAAACTGGTTATTAAAGTTTAATTAAACGTTTGGTACGAAAGAAACAGAGAAAAAGGAAGCAAATTACAAATTAAAACTTTTTTAAGCTAAGTTTTTAAAACTTTTAATTTAAAATTGATATGATATAACACATGATTATAAGATATAATATAATATAATCTATTTTTAGGGACTTGAAGAAATTGATTTGAAAATTGTGAAAATTTAGACGGTTTCTTTAAATTAAATATTAAATTCTTGAGTCAACAACTGAATACCTTCTATATAATTTTATATGTATAAATGGATTTATTGTTTTATTATTATTTCAAAGATAGATAACACGATAGAAGTTATCGATGTACTGCGCAAACAAAACGTCACCTTGCGTTAATGCGCGTTAATTGCGATGACGAATGAGCGAGCGCATCGACGTCGTTGCCCAACGTCGAGCCGAGTGCAACAGGAAGTGCATCGGGCAAGAGTAATGGTGGCATTGCACCTCGGCGCAACAACACCAACAACGTGGCCCAACGGGAGCGCCTCTCTGTATCGCTTTCTTCGTCCCACGAACGCTCTCGAATCCACGCCCGTATATTATTCCGATGCTGTGGCATTCGATGCAGATGCGCCGTGCCTTTCGTCGAACTTGATGAACCTGACGGCGCCCGCGTTCGCTACCTACGAGACCGAATGGCATAAATTCGTATCGTATTTCGGGACTAATGACATAATAAGACGTATACTTGGAGCATATGACGTTTAAAATACCATATGATACATACGCACGTACTTTTTTCTTCTTTTCTCATAAACGATATTCATTAGAGAAAGAGCATGAGTAACTGCGGTAAACACAATAACATCCGTTTTGATAGATTCGGCAAATTCCACTCTTCTCTCCCTTCGTTATTCTTTTATACATTCACATAAAACGTTCACACATTTTTTCTATCTTCAAATATTTCGGTAAACCAGATTTATTGATAAAGAAACATGTGTGAAGTTAACCTCTCAATGTCGAAAAATCAGAAATTTTCTTTTTGCAAACGTTTGCCCATCGTTTGCCCACGAATACCCCGTTGGAATTTTTGTTTGCCCCCCTCTAGTTCAAAAGTTATAAGCAATTCAATTTTGGGGGGGCCAATTTTACACTGGCCCAATGTTGAAAAATCAAAATTTTTCTTTTTGCAAACGTTTGCCCACGAATGTTCCGTTGGAATTTTTGTTTGCCACCCCTCTAGTTCAAAAGATATAAGAAATTTAATTTTTGGGGGGGGCAACTTTACACTGGCCCCCCAATGTTAAAAAATCAAAAAATTTCTTTTTGCAAACGTTTGATTTTTCAACATTGGGGAACCAGTGTGAAGTTGCCCCCCCCCCCAAAATTAAATTGCTTATAACTTTTGAACTAGAGAGGGGGGGGGGGGCAAACAAAAATTCCAACAGGGCATTCGTGAGCAAACGATGGGCAAACGTTTGCAAAAAGAAAATTTTGATTTTTCGACATTGGGGGGCTAATTTCACACAGGTGATAAAGGAAGCTACTTACGGTTGATTTAATAAAAAAACCATGGTTTTATTAAATCAGTGAGGGAATCAAGTGCCTTTCAAGTTGTGTGCATTCGCAGGTTTACTTCCAAATTTTCTTCTCTCCTCTCGTTACGCCTCTGCTCCGTCCGGACGGCGTATCCGGAACAGGTATCACCGGCTGGAAACCCGGCACGTCGTAAAGCGCACACGAGGTGCAGGCCGTTGACTGGTACGATGGGGACCCCGTCTAAGGATCATTTTGTAAAAGCCAATAACTCATCGCGGTGAAAGCACCGTGTAAATTCTGAAGTCGCGCCTGGCGATCGTTTTCGTGGGACTTTATTCCTGCCACGTGAAGCGGAGTATCGAGCGATAAGCCGCGTCCAGGCTCGTTAGCGTTGCGACGGATTCGCGGAAAGAAGAATATCCGCCACGATCTGACGCTGTCGCGGCTTTACGCGATATAAATGTCTTTTTTTACTCCCTTTTCGTAAGTTCCCGCTGCATCTTTGCCTCATACAATATTTCGCGGGAAGCGTGGGTGGGAATGCAATGAAGATTTTAGGATACTCCCGATTTAAACGATAATACGCTAGAGTGGATATATCTTATAAATGAATGTAATGATAATAAAATCAATTATGAAAACTTTTATATTAGTTATTTATATATGTTTAGTATATATAATACTAAATATATATAAATATATACAAATATATATCTATAATATTATATAATATTATAGATTATTTTCTTGTGCATACAGATTTTTTCAATTAAATATATAATTATAATATAAAGAAATGCAGTGGATTAAGTTCAAGACTTTTAAGTTTATTTTTATATATTTTATTTAGGTTTCCAAAATCAATAAAAAATTAATCAAAAAGCCAGATCTCCTAAATATAATTTTTTAAATTCTTTTTACATTAAACATATATTCGCGGGAAGCTATATTAGACTAGAAGAATTAATTTTCAATTATTTGTATCTCCGCGCCATTACTATATATACTCATTGAGATATACCATACAGACAGCACAATTCATCATATTACAACTTCTCTAGCGATCGATTAGTAGAAAAGATCAGATTTAATTTATTACAGAGATAAATTCTCACGTGATAATTGATAATTTCTGATATTTTTTGTGAAGAGCAATTATCAGATTAATTTCGAATCAATCTTGAAAGCATAACTTTTCAATTAACAAATCGTGAGTCATTAATAATTTGCAAACTTATCTCTATAATTAATTAAACCTCCTCTGTGCTAGTCGCGAGTCATAATAAAACACATCGAGTCAACCGCACCTAAAATGATCAGTGATGACCGACAACTTGCAATCTCGCCTATAAACAATCAGTGCCTGAGAATATCCTATAGACACGAGCCTATTCGAGCCCGCTGCGTAATGTCAAGCAATGATCTCTTTCTCTCTCTTTCTGTTGATCGGGGAGATCGCACAAAAAGAACATCCTTCAAAGGTCGAGTGGGTGTTGGCTGTACTTCGTGGACACCCTGTAACCGCGACAGAGGATAAGAAGTTCATGTACTTATCGTGCATGCAGGTAGGACCGGCCTTGGTCCAATGACCTCGCGAGAGATCGACCGGCGGCCAACCTCACGGTTCCTTACATACGTTCGATGCTCCCCCTCGACGTGACCGTCGAACGGGGAACATCATCGCGCGCCGGTGAACGAGCAAGGTCATTGACACCGCGAACCTTCTTCCCCGTTTCTCAATTCGCGCTACTCGTGTAACCGCGGCCCGGTATTTAACGCGCATAATAACCACTCTGCGACCTCAGCACAGAGAACCGCTTTGGTCTTCGGTAAAGACGTCAACGGGGGGTCCTGTTCACCGACGTCGCCTTTTTTCTCGCGCGCCGCAAGAATCGCGGGAATCTTAACGATTTTTCGCGGCGCGCATTAAAAACCGCGCAAACAGACGTCAAAAGTTCTGCTTAAGAATTCTTTAGGAAGTTCTGTACGAATATCATTATAATTTCCCATAAGCGCACGAAATAATACGATAGGCATTCTCTTGAGACACCAAAATATGATGTTTCAAGTAAAAAGAAATTTTTTGAAAAGAAATAATAATAAATTGTGTTCATATGTTGGAATACGTACGTAAAATTTGAAATACAAATATAATACATAGGATTAACTCTCTAATTTTATATAATCTTTAAAGTTACATACAGAATATCTCAAATTCTCTTATCTTTACACTTATAAAAAGTGTAAGCAAGATTTATTGCGATTTAATAAAAAATCCGAATAGCTGATCTTTTTTAGTGCTTCTTTCTCTAGCGTTAAGTTTTTTTTCGCGTCGACCAGGGACAGCTGCGATGATTTTTGCGGATATTCGATAATGCTCGCGCATCACTCGCACGGCTCACTCAGAGTCGATGAACGAGACGATAATGGGTACCGAAGGAGAAATATGGGTTCGAGGAAGTGTTCGGTAATGGACTCGGTAATCCGTGGATCGATCGGCCCATTGACTGCGGCTCATTTCTGCGGACGGTCATTACAGAAATATTATGCCGTGTCAATAATACCTTACCGTGGCGTTTCGCGGCTGTAACGGGCTTGAAGAGCAGATCGACGTGCCATTGTGTACGGCCGGCAATCATTTTCGGAGGCATCGGAAATTTCACGCTCACATAATTCTCAATGGCTATTCCCGGACGGAAATTTAATTTAACACGTAGACGACTTAGTTCGGTTGGATTTCATTGTCAGTGCAATTCCGCTTAACGGCGGAGTGATTTCGCTTAACTGCAAACAGTTATACGATGCAATATAACAGACTTTAGAAATGGAGAAAATCGCTACTTCTGTGCTAATGATATTTACTAAAACAGTAGTATATCTAAATGATACAAGTCTTTATATTCTATTTTTACTTTCTTCGTCTTAAAATTTAATTAACTGCTGTGCAAACAAATAATATGTATCATAATATTACAAAAAATATTTCAGATAAAAAGAGGTAATGGTAAGATATCTTTTTGTGACTATATTATTTAATATTGATAAATTATTTACCTATAAACGAAATGTAAGCTTAACAAGGATTTATCTAGTATTTCACTAAGAATTTTTCGTTGAGCGATACGCAAAGTATTCTCGTACTTAAGTCACTTAAAATTGCTTCTTGCTAAGTCTACACTAGTATAGAAAAGACTCACAAAAGAGAGGAAGTAGAAAAAGAAAAGAAAATAATGCGAGGGCACAGAGGAAAGAGATGAGGGTGAACAGCGCGTTACGCGAAACTATAATATTCTAATTAATGCCTTTATGTAAATAGAGTCAAGTCGTACAGGACGGTACAGTGCTCGTTATCTGAAACACATATTATCCTCCGTGCCTTAGGGGTGTGTGCGTGCCAGTACACGTACATGCGTTCCTCAGCTGCACTTCCTGCAGTATTAATTGTGGCACGAGCTTTGAGACCACCGTGGCTGTGCGAGCATCTTCTCCGCGTGGAAAATCTGATCGCCATCAACGACGAAGAATTTTATTTCTTGACGGATTGCTTACACATTCTTTAATGTACAGTTTTGAGATATTTATATGTGTAATTGATTTGATCAAATTGATATTTGAGTTTCATAGATAAATAAGATACATGAATAATTTTTCATGAGAGATACACACACATCCTCCCCCCTACTGACATCTTAATATAAATAAAAAAATATATTTTATATAAGTTTTATAATATATAAATTTCAAGTTATTCAAAACTACCTTTTAACTCATCACTTTACACTTTAAATTACCGTTTACTGAAAGATGAATCGTCCGCAGACACAGCTAGATTTAATAAGTCTACAAAGCATGATGAAAAACGGCTACAACATGATGTCTCTGTCAACGATCACTTGTTCTGTCGCGAACCCCACACTTATATGAGACCAGAACCTTCGTGAGCGAGCGCTTCTTGACGTGCCTGTCATTTCCATATTCATGTCTACGCAAACGGCGGCAAACATAAATTAATATACGCACCAACTACATAATGCAGCCCACGCATTTCACGAGTTGTCATACAGTCATGCACTGGCTGACCGACACGGACTTAACCCCTCTGACTCGAAGTCGAAAGATATTTCAGTCTCCAATAATAGTTTCCTGATTCTTGATTTTTTTTTCATATGCACTTGTATGCAAGAATTTCTTTTAAACGCACAGAATTTCTAAACATACGCCGGATGCAAAGATATTGTTTTCAAGATTATCGAATCTCCTATAAAGAACTATTATAAAAAAAGTTGATTTTATTAAAATCAATAGATTTATTACAAACTATTGCCACATAATTAAGACTTAACAATCAGCTTTGATTAAGATGTTGTGTTTTACAATAATTCGTATTATTTTTTAACAAATATTAGCTTTAAATATTTTTAGCCGTTCTATAGATTATTGAACAACGCAAAGGTCATTTTTCATCGTCGTTAGTAATATATATTATCATTCTTAAAAGTTATTTATCTTATCAACGATGACGGTGTATGTCACTAATTGTAAGTATTTTCAAAAGTGAGATGATTAAAAAAAATTGTTCAAATTAGGAACCAACAATTGCAATGACGCCATCTATGGGCGATAACAGCTACATATCATATACATGGGGGGTCTCTACATTATACACACTTTCTGTTCGTCTTTCGTCACTACTGACAAAAGGGGCTCTCGATCTTTCCTTTACATAATAAAGCTGTGTATCTTTAATTCAATTCTTGTGTCAAGTGAATTTCTGCCCTAAAACCTCTGCTAACAAATATCAGTCGTAGTTTCGTTTCTGTTTCTGCAAAATAAACTTTTGAAAATGAATTTTTGAAAATACTTACAATTAGTGACACACATACACCGTCATCGTTGATAAGATAAATAGCTTTTAAAAATAGCAATTACTAACGACGATGAAAAATGACTTTTGCGTTGTTCAATGATTTATGGCATTTTCGCGAGAAATTATCGCAATTTGCATAATTACCAATGTAATGTATTTCCGGAATGTAAATCAGCATCGCGTACAGTAAACTTTCTGCAAACTGTTCGCAATATCAAGAGACACGGTAGTGTCTCGCGCCAAGTAAACGCGCAGCGAGACCGCCCCGTGACTTTTTTACGCGAGACGTCTTTTCAGAAGACCCTTCGATTATCGGATCTCGATAACGGCTGAACGGATCAAGTCCTGAGTAGGCTCAATCGAAAGCTTGGGTTCGATTTATATACACGGAAAAAAACGATAAGGTTGCCACAACCACAATTCGTCCAACAACATAGTGAATGTTGAGACAACCATAGTGAACGTTGAGACAACCATAGTGAATGTTGAGACAAACATAGTGAATGTTGAGACAAACATAGTGAATGTTTGTCTCAACATTCACTATGGTTGTCTCAACATTCACTATGGTTGTCTCAACATTCACTATGTTGTTGGACAAATTATGGTTGTGGCAACCTTATCTTTTTTTTCCGTGTAAGAAAAGTGTTTTCATTTTTCGCCTACGTATCCTACGAGCGGAGATATTGCGATGCAAAGTCTAAATCACGCGATTTTTATTCTCCTTATTATTCTCCTCCTCCTTCTACCTCGTCAAGTGTGGGCTAGTAAGGTATATAAAGTATGTCCGTGTATTTATTAATTTAATACGGACGACCTTTTATTATGGCGAATTATGATTGTAACTCGCGTACGTGAGTATTGGCTGCTTTGTATGCCAGACCTCACAGGAAGGAGTCAGGAGCTCGCGGGTTGAAGAGGATGAAATGCCGGGTGCAATAAATGTGACTCGTGTAAAGGGGGCTGTGGAAAGGATGAGGAAATGTCCGGAAAGAACGTCGTTCATTGGACGGATTTTCTCCCTTCTCTCTCTTTCTCCCTCTCACTCACTCATATCTATCGGCGCTGCGCGACAGCGAGCGTGCGAGCGAGAGAGAAAGAGCGAGCGAGCGAGCAGTTGACAACGTCACGTCGTTGAGTTTCGTGGCGATTAACAATTCAGATTTGAATTATTAATTAAGGGTCCAATAATTAAAAACTTACAATTAAAGAAAAAATATATAATTTTTCAATGTCTACGTATCTCAGGTCGCCGATGACGATGTCTAGATAGTGCGTTCCGTAGTTTTCGGTGTCTAGGTGCATTAACCACTTCACTGGTAGACCCGAAATCAACGTTTTGTGCCAAAACTGGTGAGAGCAAATAATTTCATTTTTTACATGGAAGCTTATCTATTAAGGGTTTTTTGGGTCGCTGATGACGAATCCAGGATCGAAATTTCAAAATTCATAATGGCGAATCTAATATAGCGGCCTTAAGTGGCTAACTTTGATATTGCATTGTGGATACGTATCAAACTCGATATGTGCATGTTTTTTCGGTCACTGATGACGAATTCAGAGTCGAAATTTCAAAATTCAAGCGGGATATTTTTTCGCTTTCGAGCTGTACTTCGGCTCACCGTCTCGAAAACCGTTCAAAAAGAGCATTTCCCAGTGAGAAATGACTAATTAAAATTCATCGAATCGACATTGAATCGACGTCGAAATTATCGAAATTACAATCAAATTACATCAAATTTGATGTCATTTCGATAATTTCGACGTCAATTCGATGTCGATCGATGAATTATTTCTCACTGGGTTTCGGGAGCCATATTAACTGAACGATGATGAATTTGTAGTGAGCTCAGATTCTGATTCAGCGACCCAAAAAACTCTAGGATACCAACTTTTATCCAGATCCATCGAAATTTATCGGAGTTATTCAATGTGCGTTTTACCAGTTTTGGCACGAAAATTTTAGGCGCATATATGCGTCATTACCAATGAACTGGTTAATACTTGGAATTCGATGTCTACGTGTCCGAGATCGCCGATGACGAGGTTCAAATAGTTCGCTCCGTAGTTTTCGGTGTCTAGGTGTATTAATACTTTGAATTTAATGTCTACGTGTCCTAGGTCGTCGATGACGAGATTCAGGTAGTTCGCTCCGTA
>NJRL01000325.1:263700-274498 GCA_003063815.1 Aphaenogaster rudis | reverse complement strand
ACGTTGTAATTTAATTTATATCTTAAATAAATGTGGCCAGTTGTTGTCGACTATTGAATATTACCGTTAATTTATCACTGGCGGTTCAATTTATCAATTTTGAATTTAGTTAAGTTTAATAATATTATTTATAAAATATTTATTTAAATGTAAAAAATATACAAGTACAAAATAATATATTGAGGGTAACATGTGTATTTACTTAAAACTAAATATTTTTACTCTCTTAAATAGAACAAACAAATACTTGTATCAAAAGATATAGTTTCAAGAAAATGTATTTTTTTTATTTGAAAAATTTTTTCTCTCTCTCAGTGTATTTTTATCTTTTTTATTATGAGAGATGCGCAACAATGGATCTAGAGGACTCTCTGTATATACTCGGATGAATATTCATCGAATCGCTTCGACATAACCGAATCGATTATGAACGGATAAGAAAGAGAGAAAGCAAGAAAGAGAGAGCGAAAGAGAGAGTGAGAAAGAGTCGAATATGAATTTGTCTATTGTCTATTATATTAAAGCCGGTGTGCATGGTCATCAGCTTGTGACGGCAAAGCGCAACTGGGTATGTTGATCGGTTTGTGATCAGGTGGTACACGTCGGGGTCGTCAGAACGCTACTTCCTCGAATACCTCGACTCCTTCCCCGGCGGCGCCTACCGCCGCACCCGCTGCGGGAACGGCGTCGCAGCCGCAGCAGTCGCAGCAGCAGCTGCAATCGACCGTGCAGACGCCCGTCGCTCCGGCGTCACCCACCGTCCCGGCGACCAAGGAAGATCATCTACCGGCGGCGTCCTCGCCCGGCGGCACCGCCGTCTCGTCGCTGCCGTCCGCGGAGACCGCGGGCGCCACGGGCGGGCCGCCCACACCCGGGGGACCGACCGCGGAGAAGAAGGCCGGCGGCAAGTCGTCGGTGGCGCAGCCTTCCCCGTACTGCGACTTCTGCTTGGGTGACGCGCGCGAGAACAAGAAGACCGGCGGTTCCGAGGAGCTGGTGTCGTGCAACGATTGCGGCCGCTCAGGTAAGCCAGAGGAAAAGATCAAGCGCAAGTACACCCGGCGGGCGAATCACAATTAACTCGTACTGTCGCCGGCGCGCGACGACGACGACGACGATGATGATGACTACGACGACGGTGACGAGCACGACGACGACCACGACGACGACGATGGTAATCACGTAGCCACATGTATTCATTGAGATCAATATATTCCGGAATCGGTGGTGAGAGAGAAGCCGTTACGTTTCTACGGACGGCGGTTCTATTTTCTACGTCTCTTTGCGAGCCTATCGCGCACTGCGCTCTGTGTATTACATAGCCAGATACAACTCAAAAAAAAGAAGAAAGAAAGAAGGAATCGGCTTGTTGCAATATCTTGCGTACGCTTCCTCGCGACACGCGCGAATGTGTGAGATGACCTGCAGCTTATTTACGGGATATATATTACTTACGTCCATCTCCACCAGTGTAGATTAACTTTGATCTCGGTTTAACTTACTCTTTATCTTTTTTCTAGTTTTAAGAAATATGTTCACTTCTACCAATATAGATTGACTTTAATCTTGGTTTAACTTACTCTTTATCTTTTTCTAATTCCAAGAATTAGAAAAAGATCAAGAATAAGTTAAATCGAGATTAAAATTAATCTACATTGGTAGAAATAAACATTAGAGAAAGATAAAGAGTAAGTTAAACCGAGATTAACCCTTTGAAGCACACATTTCTCTTTATTGTTAATTTACAGGCAATCTATGTACTTATAAGTTTTTTGGGTTGCTGATTACGAATCTGAGGTCGAAATTTAAAAGTTCGAAGTGGCGGATCCAATTTCACGCAAATCGCTTAAATTTTCGCAATTTAGGCCCACCATTTTGAAATTTTGAATTTCGACCTCAGATTCGTAATCAGTGATCCCAAAAACCTAAAGTATACAAGTTTTATGACGATATTACTTATAGATTACTGTAAAATACATTTTTTCTGAAAAATATGCAATTTTTCATAATTTGTTTATTTATAGCATTGTTACAGCTAACAAAATTTGATTCTTCACATTTTTTATATGTTTGTGTTAACATCTAATAGATCTTAAAAGTACAAAAAATCCGGATGAAAAGATCAAAAACATAGTTTAAATAATCCCATCATGCTTCAAAGGGTTAAAGTTAATCTACATTGGTGGAAATGGACATTAGAGATCACTTAGCGACGCGATGGTTTAGCCGGCAGCCCGATACCGATGTCGAAGCGTTACGGAGAATATATTGGGTATATATATTTATATATATACGTGTTTATGCTATATATAATCGTTTATACTTCCATGTTTCAGCTGTTAATATCGTGAAAGACATTAAGTAATTCGTTAATTTTACGAGCAAGCAAGCAAGCAAGCGTACGTGACCTTCCTTACGCAAAGAGGGATCTCGCTGTTCTCCATTCGTGTATTCCAAACGTACCTACAATTGTTAAACGCGCAATCGAGATGTTTAGAATTATCTGTTACATTTGTACAATTCTTTCTTTTTTGCCTTTCGTTAATGCGTTAATCACGAACGAAACGGTATATGTACCGTGTGGCCGTTAAAAGTGTGTAGAGATATCCGTTATCGGCTCTTGCAGTTCACGTTTAATCACGTTTTAACATGCCCTTAGGTTTACCGACACCGAGATAAAGACGGGGATAACTTTTTGAGTTGTATAGGGTTACAGTTGTCGCGCGACGCGTTTTGTCACTGCCGCCAAGGGTAGTAGAAAAAACCGTGCTGTTGCAAATGCGGGTGCAATAATTATGGATGAAGAGCATTTAATTATCTGCACAGTGTAGATCAAACGGTTACGAGCTTTACATACACTAGTCAAGGCGAGGAATACAAAACATCGTTTTGTCAATGGTGCAACTTGTCGCATCTGAGTAATAGGAATTTTCAGGAATTCCTTTACTACGCGAATTTGCTGTGATTTATAGTATCTCGATGATTAGTTCTAAGATATTGAATCGGTAACGCGCGGTAATTATTATCGGGGGAAAAAAGCACGGAACTTTAAAGTTTCGATCGATCTTGATGAATCTAAGAGAAGTCAAATTTTCGTCGTGTGTGTGTATATGCGTGATTGGACATTTGGTAGCAAATCGACGGATCGTTTTGCTTTTACGCGGAATTATATGCAAATTTGTTGAAATTCCTGTTGCACAGTACCACCAGAGCACGTATTGAGGAGGATGTGTTTGTCTTCTGTTTGACAGTGTATCCCGATATTTTCGTTATTGTGTTAGAAATCAAAAGGGAAGGAAGGCGATGCACGGCGTGAGAAACGCACCGGCAGATTTAGAAGAATTTTAGATGCAATATATATATATATATATATATAGATATATATATATACTTTATATATCCAGCACAATCATGAGAATCGTTTTAATGAAAGCAACGTATTTATTGTAAGATAATGGGAAGTGTTGATCGCGTCACATTTCAATATTTCTACGTTTTTCCGAACGCTTGTAAATACTTTGGTGGCTTTGCGTTTGTTGGACATTATGAAGGTTTTAGATAATGCGAGCTAAGAGCGCAGCGCAGAAAGGAGGAATAACGAAAGAGGAGAGAGTGCAATTCTAAGGATCTCCGTACCTTCCGCGAACTTTGAAAGAATTTTGAATAAAAGTTTGAGTAACGACCGTCGGAAAAATGATGTTTTATCTATTACGATGATTTCGATTGATACTTGTTTAACGACTCGTTTATGTGTTCATTATACTTATTTTTATAATCGAAAAATAACTGGTTTCTCTCAAGAGTGGATCAGGGATTCATAGAAATGAGAGAAACGTACTTGCTACAACGTGAGATACGTTTTACACAGCGTGCGCCGTGTAAAAATCTTTCGTTGAACAGCAAAGCTGTATATTTTGAGTAACAATTTGTCTCTAAGAGGCAATCCATGTATTATCTCTTAGACAAGTTATTATTCAAGAGGCCTCACTTTACATCCTCACATTAGCAAGTTACGATTATTAATGTTTTTCACGTGTAGCGCTACATGTGAGATGGTATTTTGAGGTAGAGAATTTATTGACATAAATTTCAATTGACACATGTGTAACAGAGTGCTCGATGTATATCGCGGTGATGTGTATCAGATTTCGTTGTGAAGATTAAAAAGAAAAAGAAAAAACGCGATCGCGCGCGTTCTTGTTTAATCAGAACTGCTCGTTGATTTCTTTTTAATATGTCTCACATTCCATTGTATCTGCCGCTCTTAATTACCTTTAGTTGTGGGCATTAGCTTCTCCGACCTAATATAGTATAACCGCCCCCTTGCTATTACTGTTATTTGTAATGACGCAATATATTTATTACATATTTAACAAGCAAGACGAAGATATGGGATAAAGCTTACACTTATACTTACAGATCATATAAATGAAGTTCTTTTCACTACCGAGTGTTTTTAGTTAGGTACCTTTCTAACGATGCGTCACACACATAAACGTCACGACTAATATCTTCTTGTAGAAATCTGACATAGCTTAGTTTTGTACAAGCTTTGATACTCGTATCAAATATCATTTTGATTAGAGATAACGAGATACCGTGTAATGAAATTAATGTAATACCTTATGAGTTTTTCAGGCATAGAGTACGCGTTGAAGCTACTTTCGACTAGACTCGGATTATTTTTTTATTTCTTGCTGATTATAGATATATCGCAGTTTTACATGTTCTACACTTGTACGCTACATAAGTTGTAACGTCATGCAACTTTTTACTTCCCCATGCGCGTAGATGTGTACGCTCATTTTTTTATATTTGACTTCCGAGATATTTGGAATGATTTACAGCCGTAAACCAGTCGTCTTCTTTAACCGTAGAGCTTCATGTTACAGAGTACTTTTTAATATACATATATTATGTAACTCGAGTATAGAAGGCTATCGACAAAGATATGTTACAGCTTCTTTACATATAACATACGATACAATGTAGGATATTCTATTATTTAACATGGTATAGCTAATATGGCAGACTAGAGGGTACTACATTTTAGTTTCTTGTATAAATTGATATTATATTATCCTTATAGATTGTCGTAAGAAAAACTCACATGGTATAAAAACAATGGAAGCATGCAGATATATAGTTCCTCCTTGTTATATATAAAATTGAAGATTTGTTATTAGGCAGTTTTAATTAAGCAATACCCAATGAGGCTTATAAATATAGTATTTAAGTCACACTAGTTATATATAAATATATATATATGGCTTCATATATATATAATATATATAAAGAATGTGATACGTTATATGAGTTGCGTGTTGTGTGCATGACAATGAACGAAAGGGAGAGAGAATTTACGAGCGCGAGAGAGTGAGAGAAAGAAAGAGAGAGAGAGAAGAGGAGCGAGGGAGAGTGTGCATCTGCGACGTTTATATTGTGCTGCGCAAGAAAGAACGTGAACTATTCCAAGGTACGCCCTGCTATTACTTACCACCTATTATTCCAAATAATAACAGTATGTTCAAAATGCAACATCAAAAAAAAAAGGAAATTACAGATATCATGAAATAAAGTATTCTGTGCGGAAACATGAGGACGTATCATTATTCCGGACGTTTTTAGTGCTGAGGAAAGGTGAAAGACATATAGAGTCGTACTTTTGTGGACCAAATTTTGTCATGCTCTTTCTCTCTTACATGTGTAAAAATTCGATTTGCGATGTGACGATGAGAAAGCATCGAAAAATTTAAATGATTTGTGGAAAAAAATATATATAATAAAATGAATAGCTTGGAGTTCACAGTTCTTCGGCACAAGATAACTGTCCTGGCACCTTTCTACTCGCATCCCACGACAGATTCCTCGTTCCGTCCCAAATGCGTGTTCCTTGACGTGCGTACGTTCTTGTTATAGGGCATCCAACTTGTTTGCAATTCACTGCAAACATGATCGTTTCTGTTCGCAAGTACAGGTGGCAGTGTATCGAATGCAAATGTTGCTCTATTTGCGGCACCTCGGACAACGATGTAAGTATCCATTCCGCAATCTCTTTCGTAGGACTCGTAAGCGACGACTTTTGTGTCCGTGGACGGCACGATATTAATCTCACTTTCGTCGTAAGAAAAACAGATTATCGGAGAATTTCTTCACGTTCACGTCTCGTGTCTCTAAACAATATCGTCTTGTATTGCTCTAAATAATTCTGACGTTACTCGTTGATTCGAAAGGCGTATTCGGGCTTGACGCGCGGTATTAATCGATGTTGGAATTTACGAAATCGGTGTAAAATAAATGTAGTAGTATTATACACGACCAATGGATTACCTGATATTAACGGTTTGGCGAACTGAAATAGGATCAGTTGCTGTTCTGTGACGACTGTGATCGTGGCTACCACATGTATTGTCTAACTCCGCCTCTTGCGTCACCTCCCGAGGGCTCCTGGTCTTGCCGCCTATGCATAGCCGAATTTCATCACCGTGATTAAGTCCACTTTCATAGATAAGTCACGGAGCTATCCATCGCTGTGGTATAGCGGTCATCTTATTAGGAGAATTAGGAGAGTATTCACGGGCTCACCCATGTAGTATTATACGACATACATACCGGCGAATATTTGTTCGAGAAGAAAAATATGGCAAACTCTGAAAGGCAACTTCATCGATTACTATTTATTACGGAATTTGCATTGATCATCAATCCCCGTTAAATTATGTTAATGATAATGATAATAATAATAATAATTAGAATACGTTTATATAGCATACTACATTAGATATCTCAGGCACTGGTGATCTCAACGAGATAAAGATGTAAGGAAACACGTATTTATAATTTAACCGGAGGTAGCTTCTACGAATAGATGTATAAAGATACGTCGCAACCCAGCTGTTAGCAAGGTTCCATAAGGGGAACGAACAAAGAGATTACTAATTTTAAAGACAAAGACGGAGTTCGATTTACCGACGATGTTAGATTTTACATTCGTACTGAACAAAGTGTATTTTTTGCTCATTTTAGAAACTGACTATATATATATATATATATATATTATATATATATAATCTTTACAGCGATATTATTAACGTGAACGAACGATAGAGATTTAATTAAAGATCGCTAAATAGGACAATACTCTCCTAGTTCTAGACTACTCTACTCTTAGTCAATGATATTTAAAATTCGGTTGCTTTCAGAACTTTTGCAGTTGCTTAAATTTAACGAAAATTTGGCGATCTCGAGTTTTCACACTAAACTCTTAGCTCCTCGCTATCGACTTGGCTCGGGCCGAGTTTCATAGGGAAATGAAATACGGAAACGAAAGAATTCATATTCTAGATCATGATATTAATAGTATTTGTTCCATGAATAGTGATAAATAGAATATTATCTGTTTCTCTGTATGTATCATGATACTAAAAGCTTTTACACATAGCTATTAGTAGCGGACATAGCTGTCATATACAGACTTGCAGTACTGGAGGAAAATTATATTCTACATGTTCTTCGTCATTTATAGCTCAGTATTTTTATATTTTATATATTAAATGTACTTAATTTAAGACGGCGCTGTGGGTGATATTTGGTATTTCGTTGATTAATGTAAAACCTCATTTTTCAATTTGACGATCTTACACGACCGCCTAATTGTACTATTGTCAGATACGCTCGAATTTATCGACTCACCTTTAAGTTTTCCTTCGATTAGAGCGATGGATTTATATTTTATATCGCTTATTTTTAACATTATGTATATGCAAATTTGAAAATAAACATTAGTTTATACAAACCGGATCATTAAGTTTAGAGCAGTCTTATTGCGTGCCATTGTATACTTTTTCAACACTCTCTATGCAGGAGAAAGAAATATAATAACAAACGACATGACTCACGAACAGGTGCTATATTTCAGGGATTAGCTTTTCTTTCGAATATTACGATTACTTTGTAATATTGGCAGCGATGTTTTAAGCCAAGGGGCACTACGATTATAGTAAATAATTATTATCCACAAAATGTAATGTAAGATATAAAAAAAGTTAGTAATCCGAAAAATATAACATTTTTCATAAAAATAGCATTAACAAAAATGTATGTTGGACTATTTATTTCAGATACTCCTATTCTTCATTTCTCCATGTGAATAAAGAAATATATGAAATATTCTCCTGATGTTTCTCTAGCGCATCAAGCGATATGGTAAGGCGTAAATCAATCGCGTTTTACACTTTCGTTAATCGATCTCGACTAAGATTTCGGACAGATCCTTCCGCTGTAAATCGGGTACGGTGGCATCTTTGGCTGGATAACCGACTGGCAGAAGTAACACAAGCTTCTCGTTGGGTGGACGTTCAAGGAGACTGCGTATTACCGGTCCACAGTTCAACGGCGTAGACGTAAGGGTCACCAATCCGGCGTACTATATTTAGTGATATGCAATAAATTAAATTAAATATAAATTCAATCATTATATATATATATATATATATATGCAAGAAAAATATTTCAAAGTTTACAAGATACACTTTTGTTACGAAGTGTTTCAAAATTTTGTAAACATATTCGATTAAAGATCCGTGTTCGATACTTCTTTCTTCTCTTGATAAATTAATTTGTTGTAATATATATTAGATTTTTTGTGAATTGTGAAAACACTTCGGAGCAAAAGATTTGTTTTGAGATATTCCGTGACACTCGTCGCAGAAAAATATTTTAATCACCTGTATAGCAGTAAGGAGAATTCCGCACGCGATAGAAACGCTTATTTCATGATAGTAATGAATTTTTTTCTGTCCATTTGGTAAAACGTCGTAGATTTGCTTGAACACAAGTATCAGGTATGGGGCTGTGGTGAGGTATTCCTTTATCCAGTTGGTTCTCAGCGGGGACAAGTCAGTCGTCCACTTTATGCCCATCCTCTTCTTGTAATTGATCTCCTCCTCTTGCTCCACAATATCTCTGATTTTGGATTTTGTAGTCGGATTGGATATCGCGACAAAGGTCCATGGTTCTGTATGTGCGCCGCTGGGAGCAGTACCTAAGTAAAAAATGCATATGTAACTTGGAAGGATGAGAACTTAAGTACAATAGTATCTTAGACTCAACTTATTCTAAGTACTTCTGGCGTTCGCGAATCGCTATGGTACTAAATTTTAATTTCGATATTTTAACGCATAGCATTATTCTGTGAATCATTTTTTCTTTAAATTTATTTCTGCAATATATATATATATATATATATATATATATATATATATATACACATCTTGAAGAAACGCTGAATTTCAATTTTTCAATCATGCGATGCTCTCGCAGGTATTTGAATCTTGAAACTTGGAAAAAATTTTAGTTGACACAAGTGTCACCGAAGTACCTGCGGCCCTTATAACTTCACGGATAACTTCCTTCGGAATGGGATCCGCGCTGAAGAATCTTATGGTCCGCCTCGCCGCAGCTATTCGATAAAATTCTGATGCATGAGCTAGTAATTCCTTTTCGGATTTTCGGACGTAGTGATACGGTATGTGCTTGAGATCGCATGGTAAAGCAGGTTCTACTTCAACTGATTTTTCGTTAACTTCTGGAAGACAATACAGATAATTTATCTTATCGAAGTATTCTTATCAAAGTACGTACCTTGACACATATTCTATGAATAGACGAAAGATAAATTAGAGAAAAAAATAAAATTAAGATATGTGTGAAAGGAGGATTTAATAGATCCTTCCCTTTCTAAAATTAAAAATAGGATAAGGATCGCGTGATGTAATTGAGACGATTGCGCGAGATAGGCTTTATAATACTATCGACGATTAACATATCTATTTCTATTATTTAAATATATTATTATATTCATACATTTTGTACAATAATTTTGTTAATAATTAATATTTTAAATTGACAACTTAACGATTACATTCATCAAAGTGTTGTTCAATCGATTCTAAACTCAAAGTTATGAAATATTTATTACTTAGAACGTTATTTATAAAAATGTAGCGATATTGCATAATGGGTCGAAGAGTAACAGGGGTGGTAATGTGCCCCCCCCCATAAAAATTGATTTAAAAAATCGGTTTTGTTTAAAAAAATACAGTGTTTTGTTACAAAATTCTATATTTATTCAAAATAAACTTTTAGAAGGAACCACTATAAATATAATCGTGAATTTTTAATGTAGATTCTAACTTGCTTATCAGAAGGTAGATATAAATTGTCAGGATAGTTTCTGCAAAAAGAATAGGCTTTTAAATTTAATTTGAATTATATTTGAATTATGCATTTTTACATCGAAAAAGAGACCGTATTAGGCTAACATACTTATGGGGCCATATTAACAAAATGCCATACTATTGTTTAACTTTGCATAACTTGAAATGTGTATAGTCAAATAAAATGTTATCTAACGAATAAAATATTCAAGTGTACATATATTGTGTGATAATACACCCAAGTTTAAGATAAATGAGGAAGTATATATAATTAAATGCTAAAGTATATCTTAAAAAATTTCGAAATGCTCGAAAGTAAAAATGTGTTATAACCATAGACATAGTATAACTAGACCGAGCGTGCCATATGCTAACAAAGGATAGCTATAGCCCGCACGTGCGAGAGAGAGAAATGTCGAGCATGAACTTCTCTTCTCTGTCTAACTTCTTCTGTTAGACAGAGAGAGAAGCCCAGGCTCGACAGTTCTCTCTCTCGCACGTGTCGCCCAGGCTGGCGCTTAGAACATATATATATGGAAGCGGAATGCCCATTGTTCTCAAAAGAGAAACATGTCCGGAGG
>NJRL01000325.1:188542-212903 GCA_003063815.1 Aphaenogaster rudis | reverse complement strand
CCTTCGATATTACAGTGTTATATCTTGTGAATAATAAAAATAGAAAAAATTTAACTAAAATAAAAAAATTTTTATGTAAAAAAACTTGTGTCTCTTGATGCAACAAAATTTAAAAAAAATCAATCCTGTTAATCTCTGTGGCTTAGTTATATAAATAAAATTTTTCATTACCATTAAGCAGATTGTAAATGTTTTTGAATACCGATTAATTCGGAGCTTCATTAATTAGTTATTCGTATTGGCACTTGACTATTAATTTGAATTTTAGTCAGGGAAAAATTACAATTTCGTCAGGGAAAGTCAGGGAAAAGTCAGAGAATTTTTTTCGCTCTTTTTAGTGGCCACCACGTAAGATATTTTCAAGTTACTTTTATTTTGAAAATCTGTTTCAATGCCACAGGTAGTAGAAGTCTAATATAATCGACTTTCGGGGTAAAGATTTTTGTGACTAAAGTAATAGAAAGGAAGAAAGGAAAAAGGGACAAAAAGGAAGAAAAGAAGGTAAAGAAAAAGTGCGTACGTACAATTATTCTTTCGGCGATGTTTTTCCTGCTATCTATCTTTTACTTACCTGCCTTTCTTGAATAAAGAACTGAAAAATTTTCCCAAAATTATTGTAAACCCATATTTTATAGTCTTCACAATACTATTGTTAACTTTGTTAGTAAAGGGTATTTCCAGATTCCTTTATCTTGAGACGGGTATTCCCAATCTTCAATGTAGTTTCTTTAAAATCTGCACCTGGTTTTAGACGCTTTTAACGTTCGCTTCGCGTATTAAACTCAATATTTAGGTTCATTATTTTTTATTCATAGATCCTTTGAAGATAACTGTAATTTTTTTTAGCGCGTACGATTTTTCTTCGGACGCGAGCGCCCAACGGTTAACTTTTCTCGACGTGAATATAACGCGGACTTCGACCTTACGCTCCGTAGCCGCGCGATATTGTCCTCCGTGCGTAAAAGACTTTTTTTTATAGACATTCGTGCTTGTCCCGAAAAGAGAGATCGTGTTTCGAAAAAGAAAGATCACGGTTCGTGTTGATTCAGATTGCGCCAAGTTTGGCGAAAACACCTTCTGAGAACACGTCACAATGCAACTTCCCCTCGTCGCATTCATAATTTGCAGAGAGACTTTCAAGCGATCAATAATCTTTTTTTTTATCAACGTACACTTGTTTTCTTTTATTTCCGCTCACAACTGTTGCGAGTACATGTCCTTGAAGCACGTTAAATCATCTTCCGAATCGTTTCTCGTGCCACATACTTCTGTATTAAAAGAAAAAAAAACAGATTTTTTTATTCCCTAATATATTTGCGGTAGTTCCGCATACGTTTCGTATACCTGTTTTTAGAAAGGGTGAAGAGTTAATATCACGGCAGGAAGGGGGAGATCTTAATCACTTTCTCCTGGTGTACACAACGAGACACGACACGGCTGAAACGCGCAGGTTTTGCGCGCTTTCGCAACCGGCCGTGTTATTCTCGATCGAGGGGAAGCTCGTTTTATAAGTCTCCGAGGACTGAAGCGTTTTAATTTTATCGTTTAAAAACGTTGTGCGTCCGCGCCATGAGCTTTACGAGAATTACTTTTCACGTCAGTAATTTTATATCCAATTCGATATTCGTTCGCGACATTTAGCACAGCTACAGGAAGCTGCAGGCGATGTCGATAGAAACGGCAGATACGTCTCGTTTCGTATTCTCTGTCCGCGCAACACCTACTATACTATAACGAAAGAGTTGAATGCCGAAGCCAGCAACCCGCGTTTCTTCGCGCGCAAACAAGTTAATCGACACGCGGAAAGGTGGTAGCTCATTCTCGTCGCTCGCTCGCTGAACAACCGTACCGCATTTGCAAGTGTTATGGGAGATCTAAAAATAAACCGCTATTATCAATGAGTACGAGAAGCCGTATCGAAAGGCAGCGCGAAAATATCCAATTACAAACGTTACGGACGTTTTCAGAACAGCCTCTTTTCCTACCCGTCGTTGTTCGCTGATAAGCCGTCGTATATTATATAATGTTTTACGCTATCGCGAAAATATAATATAAGTACTTGCCGCTATTTATGAAACTGTTTATGAAAGCCAGATTGATCTTGCAATCGGAGATAGAAGTAACGCGGGAAGTATATATTTGATTTACGCTTGACATGTTCTCGCAATTTCTTCTTTCGTGTACGTTTCACTAAAAATTATGAAAAAGAAATCGTATCACACACATAAAAAGAAATATCACACGTCGCTAAAAATAAGCGGGAAGATGCGACATATATGTGAATATAACGTCTACTCGTACAACGTGAGTACATTACGCCGGCTTTCTTTGCGACGCTTGATAAAGTAAGAATCGACTCAGCGTGTTTTACGCGCGCGCGTGTGTGTGTATGTGTGTGTAAAATATAACGGACATCTGTACAATCTTCGTTGCACTAGAAGCGCGTTGTATCTATATATATATAAACAAATGTCCGGATTGACTCATCAACGCTCAGCCTAAACCCCTAAGGGCCAATTTCACCAACCACGGTTAACTTAAACGGCCGGTTATTCCATTGGAATTGACCAATCGCATTTGTCGTTAAGCAAAATTAACAAATGCAATTGGTCAATTCCAATAGAATACCGAATAACCGGCCGGTTAAGTTAACCGTGGTTGGTGAAATTGGCCCTAAACCTAGAAACATGAAATTTGGGGAGTTTATTCCTTTCATGACGTAAGCACCCACTAAGAAGGGATTTTTAAAAATTCGATCCCTATAAGAGGGTGAAAAGGGGTAAAATGTGTTTTTATGGATTCCTCAATATCTCTTAGGCCCGATGAGATATCGACTTGGTTTTTGTCTTCTATCTTCTTCTATCTATCTATATTTTCTATCAATTTATATCTTACTACAAATGCAGTTGTTCTAGATAAAAGAAGTCCGGGCAACGCCGGGTTTAAATTAAGCTACTTTAGTATAAACACGCAAAATTAAAGAGAAACGATCAACATGTACGTAAATTGTCCTGGCAATAAGTGCTTGAACGATTGACGCAAAAACAATCATTCGAGAGCTGCGTTTTCCAAAGTTTCGTAAAGCTTTGACGTAACAGCCATTCACGCATGTTGTATTGTACGAGCCACTTAATATTGCAATCACAAAACGATTGCGATTACGAGTGCGAATCGATACGGCATGTTGTAGAGAGTCTTACATGATATATATTTAGTTGTCGACTATTGAATATTACCGTTGATATATATTTAGTTAACAAGAATGATTGTGCCCCCCCCCACTATCCGACTATCAATAATTTTTTAGTTCTACGGAAATAAAAAATAGAATTAATAAATAATTAGAGGACTCTCGAAAAGGTCGAAAGATAAAACAAGAGGCAATTGAGAGTCAAGCGCTGTAATCGGTGCGCCAAATTTTAACAATTTATATTCTTAAACCGCAAATAAGCTCACGAAGTTCCTGTGGAACTTGTTTACATGCGTATTATCTCGTTGAAAATGACTCGAAAATGAGTCGAAACGTCCGGGGATTTAGTTTTATACTTGTATGATTTGCGGTTTAATAATATAAATTGTTAAAATTTTGCGCACCGATTGCAGCGCTTGACTCTCAATTGCCTCTTGTTTTATCTTAAAAAATAGAAACCAGAAGATCCTAACAAAACGATAAAAGACTTGATTTTTTAGATAATCTCGAACGGATTTTAGATAATTTTGCTTTAATAAGAATTTTTGATACATTTTCTAATTTCTTGAGATTATTTAATGATGATAAAGAATTAATTAAAGAATTGATAGGATAAAATAGAATAAAAATAAAATATATATTTGGGATGTCATTAAAAGTAGATCAGAGGATTTGGAAGTGAATTTCCATAATGAGGCTTTCTGATTGAAAAAAATCTTAAATCACTCAAAAAATTCATAAATGAGAGTAGCGGCGTTTGTTTGCATATTTACACGTGTACATATACTTATACGTGCCCATAAAAAGAGTTCTCGGAAATAAAAAAAAGATTCCGTTAAAATGATTCGAGATTGGGCACGTAGTTGCAACGAACGATAGATACTCGTGCTGAATGGCCGTGAAAGATAGGTCTTGATGAACAAAAAAAAAAACGCTAAAGAGTGGATGCCGGAAAAGCATAACGCAACTGACTCGATCAATCTCTAATAACGTGTGCTTCATACGGGACGTGAGCTACCGATACAGAGGATTCAAACAGCTGTTCTATAAATAATGCAAGGTTGCTCAAGAATAAACCGGTAAATACCGGGCATGAAGTGATGAACTCTGTTCCTCCATTTTTATGTTATTTTTATCCAAATTATTTTTATGTATATTTTTCCTTGTTCGCGCGGTCGCGCGAACGGATGTTACCGATGACAAAAAATAACGACTGACTAATTTTATATCGCAATTTGAAATCTCGAGCACGGAAGGCTTAAATAAATTTGACGTTAAAATTTGTAGAATACGACTTGAGTAAACTATAAAGTGTGTACTATTTGGACGCTGCGCTTGCATTTCAAATATTATCTCTTGTGTGCACATTCCCTCTCCTCAATAAGTATACACACACGGTTCCTTTTTATCTTTATCAGAAGGAAATATAGAAATTAGATGCGAAGGTGATAAAAAATGATAGGTTTAAAAACGTGTAACTGATATCGACGGAAATGTGCCTGCTCGTTCTCTCGGTGACGATTCATCGTAAATTCTGAACGACGCTGTAATATTTTTCACCGATGCGACGCGATACGATTATCTTGCCCAGGGGTAACCGACTACGGTTACGTACACCCGATACATCCAATGGCGTAATATTTGCCTTGTTTCTGTTACGAAAGTGCACCGAAAACGCTATCAAGCTGTAATATTCGCTCGACCAGCAAATACTTCAATTATTGAGCGCGAAATTATGCGGCCACGCGCCATTTATTAAGCGAGGAATTACGCGGCCATAAAAACAAGATCTTTGCGCAACTTGCGTATCTTTGTTTCGAACGGAGAGAGAGAGAGATAGAGAGAGATAGATAGATAGATAAAGGCGTTTATTAATATTCTAGAGCAAGCCCTTTGAGAACATACAATTGAGAAAGAAGAAAGACGATAAAGTAACAAAAATATCTAAATAACAAAATTAAGAGAGAGAGGGAGAGGGGGGGGGAGAGAGAGAGAGAGAGAGAGAGTGCGAGAATTATTATACCGTTCAGAATTGTTGATACGAAAATAATAATGGTATAAATAATAATGGTTAGTCACACTTTTACGACATGGTTAATACGATGGTTTATGAGTACGATTTCTAGCTATTTTTGTAAACATGTTTATTTCAATAATACAAAGATTATTATTAAGATACACAGTATATGGCAAGTTCCGATGCAAATTATTTATTTGAAATATGAAGTTTTGTTGTTAAATACACAAGTTATAAATACACGATAATTTTTAAGTTCAAATAAAAATTCTGACAAAGATTTGATTTTGAATTCGTCGAAGAATATATCATGAAAATTAAGATTGTTGTTAATATCGTTTAACGACAATCATTCTCAGATCTTCGTATAAGAAACAATGAAATATTACTGCCTTTCAATCAATTGCAATAGGCGACAATTTGATCGCCGAGCTATTTAACAAATTTCTCTATCACTTTCTATACAATTCGCATTTTCGTGATTGCGGACAATCGCAGTACGTAGTTATCGGTGCTCTTTCCATTGCAACATTATGACGTAGCATGTATCGACTGCTTCGAGATAAGGGAAGACGATAAAACCAAAGATTGATATAGTTCCGCGTGTATGGATTTCGATGTCACAGTCGCGCAAAAAAATGATTCCTATATTCATTCGCGACGAAGACAATTCGACACAAGATACGCCTTTCCGTAGCATTAAAAATTGAAATGCATAACAAATTGTATTCAGCTGCGTGGTCCAGCTAACCATTTCAAGAACTCATGGAAAAAATTCACTCCTTACAATTAAAAAAAATTTTACATACATCCAATGTAATCAATTTTTTCAAGTTCTTAAAGGAAATTTGATTAGCCGCATACCAACAGCTTAAATATTTTACAAAGTTCCGTAGAATTGTTCCGACTCCCTTTTTCAGAGAAAACTTATTTATAATGAGTGGTGGAGAGATAGGTTTGTGTGTTAGATTCTCGGAAATTCTAAGAGAAGCTCTAACGTAGGGAGGAGCAATCCCAAGCTTGTGTTAGGTAGGCCCTTGGAGATAAGAAAAGTTCCGAGTGGTGGGGACAATTTCGGCTATTAGGCCTTTAGAAATTTCAATGGCGGTCAGTCCGGTCGTCCCACTCGGCCGGTGCACGTGTAGCGGAAAGCAAATCTGAGCCGTCGCGGATAGTGCCACTGTCGCGAATGCACTATGCTGCAGGAAACCCGTTATCGAACGGACTAAAAGTGGCCTCTCCTCGATTCGGGTTCCTACAGCGGGATTTTGCCATTTCTGATTGTCATAGGCGGAGGGAGAGGCGATGCGCGAAAACGGATTTTTCGACTTCTTCCGGTCAAGAAAGTTATAGTGTGGATATGTGGTTGTTCTTCGCGAAATTTGTGATCCAACTTTTCCCTGCAAAATGGCCAAAATAGGTCAGTTGGCGCAGCTTTTCTAAATTTTCGCCAGTCATAATTTTAATTAAATTTTTTATTATAAAATTATGCGAAAGTGAAATTCCTTTTGAATTGAATGTCAAATAATGTTCCGTGATTCACTTTATAATAATGTATTATTATTCTTATTTTATATTACCCATAATTTTTTTAATAATCGCATACCTTGAAATTTAATTATTTCAGTCTGGAATGCTTAAGGATTGTAATCATTCACATACTATATACATTATAAATTTATAAAATTGTTATTTATTTATAAATCAGATTCCGAAGTTATGACACAAAATTGCGGAAGATTCTTTGTGCGCTCTATATATAAAAAAAAATTCTTATATATAATTACAATTATTATATATGTATGTATATTATTATATGTATAAGCTTACAATGTTGAACAATTAAGAGAATATTTGGCATCAGCTTCTAAAAATGTAGGTGGCCATAAATCATATAACAATTATTTAGCATGCTTTATTGCCTTTGAATTTCTTTGAAAATTCGAGACTTTTGTTGAGTCCTAAGAAAATTTCAAAGAATGCAAGCCTTTCTGAAAATAATACCTGCATTGATCGCGTTCTCATTTAAAACAGAAAAACTTGTCTGACGATGAGTCGTAGATCTTAAAAAGATAATACAGAAGCTAAATCCAAATACATTCTTGCAGTTTGATTTATGGCCATTCTTTTTTGATATTGATTTCAGGAAGGCCTGCATTCTTTGAGATTTTTTTAAGACTCAACAAAAGTATGTATATTATGTCCCGAATTCTCGAGACTCAAAGCATGCTAAATAATTGTTATGATATGATTTATGGCCACTTATATTTTTAGAAGCTGATGGCAAATATTCTCTTAATTGTTCAACATTGTAAGCTATATATAATAACATATATAATAATTGTAATTATATATAAGAATTTTTTTAACTAATATAAATCATGTTTTATATATATATATATATATATAAAACATGAAATATATTAATATTAAATTTAATGCATATAATATATGCATATATTATATGCATAAAAATGTTATGTAGTTATTATAATTTGATATTTGCATTTCTAATTTATATTATTATTTTACAAATTTGTGAGTAGAGAAGCTTTATATGTATATTAATATAATGTGCATTAAGAAAAAGTAAAGAGGAAGGGGGGAAGAAGTCACGGTAGAATGCGCGAGGAAACATTGTCTAGAGGTGGAACATATTTCTGCTCATGTTTGTGCGTGATGTACAAGGAATGTCGGGAATGCTGACCTGACAGATTTTTAGGAGCCACCAATTTCTTGGGAATATCCCGAGTTTCGTGTTTACCCGCTTGAAATCGACAATAAATATTTCCGCGCTCGTTATAAATAATAAAATTGATGCCGTAGTTTTAACAATGCTCCGTTGTTATTCTTTTTGACTTATTCGTATCTATTTTTTAATTACGCTAACTATATTCTGTCTTGTTTGCTGATTTACGTTTTATTATTAAAATATCTTATTTATCTGCACTTGATTCTTTACTCCCTCGGGAAAGACCCGCTAAATCGTCGCGCGTTATATTTTTCCACTGATATGCGAAGAGCTTCACTTGCTCGTTACATTTTCATCTGCATACATATATTTGTGCATTTTATTATCCATCTTTTTTTGCCCGCGAGAAGACACGATCAGGTTATCCCGAGCAGTTTTGACATCGATGACCGTTTTAAACCTTGGTATCATTGTCGACGGAACGCATTAGCATTGACTAAATTAGCGATCATGCGCGAAGTGTGTGCTTGTACCGCGGTATGCGGGAACAGAAGCGAGACAGTCGTGTCGCATTCGTTTCTTTTTGGATACGAATATTAGACGCCGTACTTGCTTCCTAATGCAGATATTTTGCATGACAGTGGCACGTGACGGTCACGCACACCGATCCTTAGTAAAGATAGCGTGCGGATTGCTCCGTACTGCGGATTGCTGTTTTACCCGAGAAATTAACGTACCAGATGATTTTTATGACGAGCTTAATTACCGTTACCCGATAATTTCCGTAATTGCATTGTACAAACCCTCGGCTTTTGTTGCGGAACCGGTTATGCTAATTACGTATGACTGCTATTCTGCAAATAGTTGTAAAATTTTTGCAATTTTTAATACTGTGTAAGTTGGAATATGTTGAGTGGAATATATATTTCAAAGGGGAATGCATTAAACGGACGGGCCAATGCACACGAGTAAATATTAAGACGACGTTTCTTTTTACAAAGGACACTTAATCACAGTAGCATTTAGTTTGCATTGATTTCGTGTAAAATTCATTGTAAGTGAGAAGTAATAAAAATTGTTTATTACGTTCGCCTGTAAAATATTACACGAATAATAAATAATATTATTCAATTATGACAATGAAATATCTATGTGAGGTACGCGAGCTTTTTTTTGATGTATTGTCTTTGATTTGTAATCGATGATACCAAGCAAACTCTTCATTTTCCTTATATCTTTCGGAGTGAGTGAAATTGGTTTTTAGCGTGACGCGTAACTCGTTTAGTAAGATTTCGCGTGTACCGCGAGAGTCATGTGCTCAGGAGCATGCATATTACTTTCACATTTCACCTCGGCCAACTTCGACTCGAGAACAAGCTCGAGAAGCTCTTGGCGAACAGCCCTTTTCCAAAATATAATCCCCTCGTATTCCTCCGATTGCGAATAATTAGCGCTTTATCATAAATAATTAGCCCTATTATTATTCGTTATATATTGTATTTCGTGGAATTATTCTAGAACGTATCATGTTGCCGATTGACGCGCGTAATGAAATAATAACATTCATGTAAAGAATTGACAGAGGAAGATGCATAGTATAGATTAACGCGTATATACATATATAAATAAAAAGTAGTAGATATAAAAAAAGAAAATAAATAATGGATAAATAGCTGTTCAATGCGTTTAACGTGTTTAAAAGTAACTGCTTTTGTGTTGAAAACTGTTTATCAAAGTTTAGTGTCGTGTGATATATGTATATGTTGTTTTGCGCACATAGGTGATTTGCTTTACATCGTATTTATTATGTTGCTGTACCCCTTTTGTTTAAAAATAAAAAATTATTTCTGGAATCACGGAGAAAGTGTACATAGGATATAGTTTTTCTGTTAAATGTATAAAGAGTAAAACATGTTCTTCCTTTAGAAATATATTTTTTCATTATTTATAGCCGTAATTAGTTATTGAGACAAAGTGCAATATAGAAACAACACAAAAATGTTATGTATTTTAATGTTTTGAGCTTAAATCAACTCTGTAAATTTTTTACTTTTACGACTGTTGAATGATTAATACTTGAAATCATGAATTCGAAAATAGGAATTTAATGGAAAGCTCGCGAATAATTAAGGATTACTGTGGTTGAGAAAAAAATTGACGTGTGGGCGCCAAATTAAGTAGGCCACGTGGCACATTTCGGTTCTTGGCATCGATAACGAGGAAAACGATTCTAAGGTCGCCGGAATCGCGACAGTTATAGCACGAACCTGATGGTACCTTTCCATTTAGAATTTATTATTTAGCACTGTGTCTAGAATTGTTCTGGATATTCTTCCATTTGTATCGAAGACATTCGTGAAAATGGCATAAATCTTAAATCTAAAGAGAAACAAAGATTTATTGCTGTCGCTAACATAAATTTCACTTTCTTTTCTCTCCAAAAAGTGAAAGCTAGACCGTTTGTACGGGAATGATTTTAATTATTAAAACAGTCTATGTGCGAGAGAAGCTCTTGAGAAACACAATTCAGAGCCCATTTATGATTACTGCGGATATGCTTTTTCAAAATTGGTCATGCTAATCCGTAAAAATTGGGCGCTAATTGTTTGAGTATTCGTATGTACGTTGACGATGTGCACGAGTATCCTGCAAAAATCCCTGAAAGCATCTAAATTTAGCAATTCGCGTATGCATATAGTACCAAGCGTCTTTCTATTTATAGAACCCGCATCGCGCATATGTGCATGTGTACTCGACAATAATCGCATTCGACCGTACTACATTCGTGACATTGGGATTTTGTCCGAATCGATCGTCTCTGAATTGCATTTTTACCACAGGACTTGATAAAAATAAAATATTGAGACAGATTTTGAAGAAAGAAAAAGAAAGTTTTAAAGTGAAATGAGAAAGGCAATAAGAAAGCCTCGACAATTTTTCTTTCTTTTAGATCGTTTTCCATTGTTGTATTAAATTATTTACATTTGACTTATTTACATTTCAAGTTGAATAATTCAGTATATTTATATTTATTACTAGTGCGCAAGAACAAGTAAAAGATGTTACAATAATCCTTGACAATAATTAATCGTACCGATATTAATCAAAATATTAATCAAAATAAAATATCGATAAATAGGAGGATCGGGATAAATCTCAGTCTTCTAGGATTAATTTTATTTAATATCAATGCGATTATACGTTCTTCAGGCTCCAATCAAATAAATAATGTTACGAAAACTTCTGGCCTCGTTGAATAAATATTTATTTATTAGCGTTTCGAAATAATCATATTGCAGCATATTGCCACGTGTATGCTAAATAAACAGTTAATAGACAATTGATTTATATTTAGTATTATGGATTACACGTGTGTCACGAGTTAATCGTAAATTAGATGCACGATCGAATCTATATTAGTCTTTCCGAAGAAAAACTTTTACACGGAAAAAAAATTTGTTAACTTGACTAAATCTTTCAACTAAATAAAATTTATTTAGTTCAAGTATTTATTTATTTAACTTAAAAATTTATTTATTTAACTTGAACATATAATATATTTTATGTTTAAGTTAAACGCCACGGAGAAAGAACGGTTTTACTGAAGTATCTAAAAATTTAGCTAGCTACAGATCTGAAAATAATTATAAACTACAAATAACGTATAGTATTCCGCCAGTAAGTAGATAACAAATGAAAGTAAATTATATTCGACGACAACTGGCTAAATTGATTAATTAGAAATATTCTTACTACGTTAGCGACCACGGGTTTTGGTTCATTTAACGAGCAGAATTTTAATACAATAATTTTTGATGCTAATAAGCATCTATAAGATCTTCCCTTCCCCGAAAACTGTAAAGAAATTATTGCGAAAAATATATATCCTGGCTGAGGTAATATTTTTCGCAATAATTTCTTTACAGTTTTCGGGGAAGGGAAGATCTTATAGATGCTTATTAGCATCAAAAATTATTAAAATTCTGCTCGTTAAATGAACCAAAACCCGTGGTCGCTAACATAGTAAGAATATTTCTAATTAATCAATTTAGCCAGTTGTCGTCGAATATAATTTACTTTCATTTGAAAATAATTATGTTGGACCATCCAAAATAATTATGTAGCACCCTCAAGCATAACAACAATGCTGCAAAAAGTTTTGACATTGTAGCAAACAGCTTGAGCGTCCTACATAATTATTTTGGATAGTCCAATATAATTATTTTCTGCTCTGTATCTGACTAAATTTTTAGACACTTCAGCAAAAAAAACCGTTCTTTCCGTTGCGGAAGTAATATATAATTTTCGAACCTACGACATTCTTTAAGCTTCGGAGATACATGGTCTAGTTTTGAGTATTTATATTTTTATTAAAATCGTGTCGAAGGAAGAGATTGGAGAAAAGGTTTATTTTGATTTATCACTATGAAAATATATAAAGTTATTTATAACTTCAGTTTATAACTTGAGTCAGTGAGAAATCTAATATTGTCCGATCGCAAACTATATAGAGATCGATTACACGTTCCAGTGACTGGAAACCATCCGCCGCGTCGGGAAGATCTGCACTCGCGGTCTGAGAGTCACTGTATCACCATCACGTAACACATTCACCGACACGCGCGCACACTTATAATTATTGTGCAGTTGTGTATCGTGCGATAAAAATATCTGGCAGCGATGCTTGGTAAGGCAGCAAGTTTCGCGATCGCGTCGCCGAGCGCGGAAAAAGAATTTGCAACGCCCTCGGAAATTCAGAGTCGCTCGCGTTTGACGGAGCGAGCTATTATGCAACGTTAATGCGTTCGCAAGGAAAAAATAAGAGAGAGAGGGAGGGAGAGGAAAAAAGAAATTAAAAAATGAGGGAGAGGAGTGGGCCGAACAGCCGTTGTTGCGCGGTTCCCGAGAACTCCCCATCCCTAAGGGATTAAAATATTAAAGGGCCTGAGCGAATTATTCTCGTTATCAATTATTCGCGTCGCGACGACGACGACGACGACGACGCTGTCCGTGTCCGACGTTGCGGATGCTCTTGCGCGACTTGTCGATAAACTCGCTGATGCAACGGGAGAGAGAGACAACGCGAGTGACATGCACGTAATATGCGGTATGTTCGTTATGTCACCGTGGAGCCGATGGCGGCCGGCTTTCCTCTGGCATAATTACGCCGTAAGGCGAATTAATATTTAAGCAACGCGACACACGCGGTCTCCGCGCGAATTTCAAGCGGGAGACGCTCGACAATTTACCGGGAGAAAAATAGGCGCGTTACCGGGGATTAAGAGCCATGGCACACAAAAAAACGTACGCAGTAAGACTTAAACTTAAGCGAATCGACCAAACACAATCGAGACTTGAGAATGCCATCTTAAAACTTGTGATTGGTCGATTCGCTTAAGTTTAAGTTTTACTGCGTACGTTTTTTTGTGTGCCATGGCTCTAATTCGGGGAGAGTTCGCCCTCTTTTCAATAAACTGTTTAAACCAAACCGTCTTTTTGTGGAGGTTTTCATGAAAATTTTGTCAATCGCCGTATCACGTCATACACAATTCCCTGGGGCATTATTATCTTAATTAATTCGTTATCTTTCGATAAGCAACCATTTCGTTCTTATGCTTTTAAGACATTATGTTCTTAAGATCCCGCCATTAGCTTTTGCATTAGTAAATTGCTATGAAATTACTGTTTTATATTTTGAGGACATCACAATTGTTATATTTATGTATAATGTAAATATAGTAATTTATATTTACATTATACATAAATATAATAAATATTATATTTATATATATAATATAAATATAAGAATTGTGATATATATTTACCTAAACGCAGATATCGTTCTAATCATAAAAGAGCTTAGCCATTTAAATTTGAGACGCGGAACGTCTCAAGGATGTCGTTTTGCTGAATCTACATGTTCACGTTACACTGATCAACGATTAATGTCTTTCGTGCAAGACTAATGATCAGGAAGAATCTCCATGTTTTTACACTTGATCTTTGATGCAGTCGTAACGGCTTTTTATTATCGATTAATAGTAGATGATAGACGGCATTGTGAAACGTTTATTTGCACTTTCAGATGCATTTGTATAAAAATCAGGGTCGTACATGAGCTATGTACGGAAGCAATCAAAGATTTCTATTTTTTTTCCTTTTGAAGTAAACAAAAAATAATGCATGGTATATAGAATCACGATTAGCATATAGTTATTAGAACATAAAAATTTACTTGTTTTCCATCCTTGCAATCTATACGTTCAAGGACTTACCTTTTTGTTCCAACCTTCCGGCACTTCTCTTAATTGATTTCAATTTCGCTGCAGTTAATTCAGTATTATGAACGCGTAGTGATTAACAAAATGATTCATCAAATCCGTTATAAAAAGTATACTTATTAAACAACGAGGACTTCTTTGTGTGCGCCTCTCCAACAAAAGACACGCGTCGCTTTCAATGCCTACACTGTTAATTTCTTTGGGTCATTTTTAACTATTCTATAGGTCGCCACTGCTCCTATTCAATATGTTGTTAATTTCGACACCTTGTTTTACTTAAATTAACGACAAATATGGTCATTTTGACACATACATGGTTAAATGTTAACCAATGTTTTAGTTAAAATGACATATTGGGTAGGAGCATATTGGCGACCTATAGAATAGTTAAAAAAGACCCAAAGGAATTAACAGTGTATCGCAAAAGGCGCCAGGAGGACTAAAATGTACTGCGAAAGCAACAACGTAAAACTATATTTTTAAATATTTTAATCGCGTTTGCGCGCGTGCGTGTTGATGCATTCTCCCATATACCTATTTACCCATTTCAGTACGACTTTTTCCCCGGGAGAGACGCCCGGGGTTCATGGACTCGGGGATCCCTCGTCGTCGCGCAACGACGGCGACTATTTTTTCCCCGCCGCCGGTCGAGATGCGTACCGGCGCGGCGGGTAAACAAGCCGATCCGACGTGAGTCGTGGGTCTAAATATAAAATCGCAACAAATCAATATCAAGCGTGTCCCTCCCTCCCTCCGCCGTGCCCGATATTAAACCGATAAACACTGGAATGGATATCTGGAGCGGATCTCCCTGTCTCGTGCATTCGTCCGTACCGGGTATCTCTCGAAGTGGTCGAATGTCTTGAAGAAATTATCGCGCACAGGAGAGTGCGACGGCCACCGATCTTATCATTAATGTCCCCCACGGCTACTTTCGTATATCAGTTCTTGTACGGAGGCGTATGCACGCGCGATAAAAAAACGTAAGAGGAATATCACGTGTCTTTCGGGCACGGGAACAATGACACAGTGGAAATGTGAAATCGTAGCGCGATGTGCCGCATTGATTTCTTCGCGGCAGAAATAAAATAAAATAAAATAATAATAATAATAATGATAGGACTCCCGATAATTTCAAATAAATACAGGGAAGATCGGACTAATGGGAGTCGGCGCAGTAAACGATGCGCAAATTCTTAAAATGAAATCAATTTAATAGTTAATAAAGAAAAAGGTATAAATACGTATAAAAGTGTACGTTTCGGCTAACATTTTTAGCCATCTTCACACCGTTAATTTCTTTGGGTTCATTTTTAACTATTCTATAGGTCGCCACTGCTCCTACTGTTGCCAATCTCGACACCTTGTTTTAGTTAATGACAAATGTGGTCATTTTGACACACACGTGGTTAAATGTTAACCAATGTTTTTAGTTAAAGTGACGACATATTGGGTAGGAGCAGTGGCGAGACCTATAGAATAGTTAAAAACAAAGCTTCCTCTATATGAGGAAGCAAAAATGACCCAAAGGAATTAACAGTAGTAGACCCTGTACTAGACTCTGTATTTATTTAAAATATAAAAAAATAAAATAAATTCGCCGTAGTTAAACATTTCTTGAATAACCATCTTTATTGATGTAGACAGTTCGTCGAAAGCACTCCCCCCCCATCGATTCGCGTGGACTTCCCGGAGATTTCTCGGGGGGAAACCGGGGAATTCCGGGATGTTAATTCCTCCATCTCATCGAGCCCAACAACGACAAGCGGCAATAACGACGGGATATTTTTGATATGAATAGAGCTTCCTCCTTGTCGGTCGTGCTCGTCCATTCGATTCCTCGCTCATGCCCGCGTCGCGACGACGCGACGCGGCGGCGTTTCCATATCGCCTCAATTAATAGAGGCAGTAGTTGCCGCTACCGCTCGTCGCAGCCGTCGCAACCTCTCTCGAGTCCGCACACGTGTACCGCCCCACACGTGCCGCGGGCCAGCCACGGCCGCCACGAGTAGAACGGTGGAATGTATGTAGCGCCGCGGCAGTACGGTACCAAGTAACGGTTGCGCCACGGTATACCGGCCACGCGGTTCTTCCCCCCTTCCGCCCGCTCGTTTTTCGTTAACGTCGCGAAGGGCAGATCCCGGTGGCTCTCTAACGGCCCCCCGTTCATGCGATTGTTGCACGCGGTATTGCACCCGGATGAGAGTACCGTGCGACTGCGGCGCGCCGGGTTCTTCGTCTTAATGTTAGGTACTAATTAATCCGCGCCTAGGTTGCGACGAGCGTACTCTGCGTTGGTCAAGAAAAACTCCCTGAAGAAAGGACTTTCTCAGAAAAGCATTTTCCCGCGGAATAATATTCCTCGATTGCTATTCACGCATTATACTCGTATCTCTTGTCGATTATTCTTACGAAGAATAATTCTCTGTTTTTTAAATTACAGTGTTTGGGAACTTGTTGAGAAAAAAGGGTTTCGAAATTAGTCTTTTAATTTACCGAGTATACACGGAAAAAAAGTAGCTGCCGTAGCTAAAAACTGCGTGTGGTAACTATAAATTGCATTTGTATGGACACACTGAAGAGGGCCCAAAACTGTAGGGCCGAAACGTTTGAGATTGTTACTTTTATAAAATGATTATTTTACTTAACTATTGAATTATTATTCGCTCTATATACCAATAGCGCTGGCTCTCATTTGCCTTGTTTTTTTATATTTTTATATTTAATATTTGTGATTCCACATCCCGAGAACTTTAATCTTATTTATTTCATTGCTGTCGTGACTATAAATTTCTAAACTACAGCAAACGTTTTGCTGTAGTTTAGAAATTTATAGTCACGAGAGCAAACACAGTTTAGCGAATCATGATTAGCTATGGTAGCGAAAAATTTTTTTTCCGTGTACATATGCTATCGCTCTACTCGTGGTATTGTAAAATTTTAATTATCAATCAGAATAGAAATATCGATTTTTGCGATAATGATTCGTATCAGCGGCACACTTTGCAGATGAAACCCGCAAATGGCCTCATTCATAGTTTATCAAATTTTATTAAATTTTCGGACTTTCGAAAGATCGTTTATCCAATTCCTCCGTTCATCAATTCGTTTATCAATTCTCACGATTACAAAATCATTCGACGCCGCAGCTGGACGTATCGATTACCGTTCATCGTTTTCGATATCGCGACGAGTCCACATTGATAACTAAACGGATGAACCTGTGGGTACTTGGAAAACGAACAGAAATTCCCTCTCGTGTCTCGTTGCGAGACAGAAATTTCTCGGCCACACGAAGGGCAAAAGTCCGGGCGCAATGCTCGATCGCGGGAATGCTCGATCGGGAGAAGAGGTTTCTCGTGCACACCGGTATCGGTACATGAACGTACACGCGTATACACGATGTTGTGCATACACGCGTAGTCGAGCCGACGTCGCGGCCGGCGAAAGAAAGTAGTCGGTCCCGTTACGAAATAGCGAGTGAATGCCGACTATCTGGGTCAGACAAAAGCGGAACTTCCGCGACGGTGTACCTCGCGATCACGCCGTCGCGCTCGTGAGCGCGCCCGCCGCAAATCAAAAGCGATAACGAAGGGTAAAGAGGAGGGATGAGAGAGAGAGAGAGATATCTTTTCGTTTCTTCTTCCCTCTTCCTGCGTTTTCCGCACGATCTCCGCGCGATCGTTCCGAAAAAAAAAAAAAGAAAAAACATCCGGCGGCCTCGGCGAAACCGTTGGCGAAACCGCGGAACTCGATGGAATCTCGATCTGTTATGTAATAAGCACTAGAATGACACGAAACATCGAGGAGCCTTGAGCCACCATCTTGGAATTCGAACGGACGCTGGAATCGCCTAATCTCACCTTCTCAGTCCCGGTTTTTCATTATCTGGTTAACTTGTGGTTTAGGATTTTGACCAATCGCATTTGAACAAGTGGCCGAATTGTCAAATGCGATTGGTCAAAATCCTAAACCACAATGAGTTAACCAGATAATGAAAAACCGGGCCTTAGGCCGGTATTCATAGTCGGTTCTTATTTTAAGACCGTCTTAAGTAATGTCTTAAGACGCTAATACAGCTCTGTGATTGGCTTATGACATCTTAAGACTGTACTTAAGATGGTCTTAAATATAAAATTCGACTATGAATACCGGCCTTAGGCCTTAGGCCGGTATTCATAGTCCGTTCTTATTTTAAGATCGTCTTAAGTAACGTCTTAAGACGCTAATACGGCTCTGTGATTGGTTCATGACATCTCAAGATTGTACTTAAGACGGTCTTAAATATAAGATCCGACTATGAATACCGGCCATAGTCACAAGATTACCGGGATCTATGCCGGTTCTCGCTAAAATTCTTGCATTTGTTTAATCTAGCGCATTGTAAAACGAGGAGAAAGGTACGGGCGTCTGTGTGTCTCGGAGAAATACAAAATCTGCCGAAGTGTTGTTTCTTGCACAGCGGCCAATTTCGCAAACTGGCGTGTCCAAGCCGCGAGCGCGAGATTACGGTACACATCCCTCCGCGATTGTTTTTCCCTCGGTGCAATCGGGCGTCTCAGAAAAAAAAAGGGAACTCATTATTCACGCGAGTGAGAGGGGCCGGAATGCCGTTCCGAGGTAACGGAGAGGCGAAACTCCGCGTCTCGGGTCGGCGAAGCCGGCTCGAAGGAGGCCGCCGCCGAATCGGAGTCGAACGGATCGGGAAGCCGAAGGGAATCGGGAATCGAGAAACGGTCGTCGCGCTCGTGCGAGGGTGCCCGTTCTCGGGTGTACACCGTCCTCGGGAGATGATCCGCGAACTTGACTCCCGCCTCCGACAAGTGGGTCATTCTGCGTCCGCGATTCCCGGGCGCGGGGGGCGGACGCGGGTGCCGTTGCGAGTCGCGTGCGGCGCACTCGGGTGGTTCGCGATGTACGTACGTACATAGATAGATAGATAGGTACGTACGACCGCGCCACGCCGCGCCGGTGCGATCTCCTTCGCTACCTTGACATGCATTCTCATTTCTCTCTCGGGCCGGCCGAGTCAGGGCCGGGGACGCCCGGGGACGAGCCCGGGCCTCGCCCGAGCCTCGCGATCCTCCTCGGCCACGTCCGCCACGTATCCGCGTGCTTTCACCGACTAATCGGCTGCTCTTGATTCTCTCGTTTGCACGATTACGCAATCGCGGAATATTCTTAAGATCGATTTTGTTCTCGGAGAAACGTTAGCTCGCTTAGTTAATTTGCGACTCAATCTCGTGATAGTCCGACTCGTTTATGGATCAGGGATATTTTTCTAATAACGATAATCTACTTTGCTACGCTTGAAAGCGAACGCTTTCGAGCTACGATGCATTAGTGATTTTCGAAAACAGTTTGAGGCGATTCTGAGACGCTAAGAGGCATTAAGATATCAATTAAATCCTGATGATGCGACTCGTTAGGCTACACACGTGTCTCATTGCCTTCGTTGTGACGAGAATTTTTAAGAGACGACTTAACTAGATAAGAGTAAACCAATTAACGTTAAAATTTCTACAACGAAGGATTAGGGCCATAGCACACAGAAAAACGTAAGCAGTAAGACTTGAGCAGTAAGCGAATCGGCCAATCATAGTCGAGAATTGTCAAAAATGTAGGCTACCATTTTGAAATTCTCGGCTCTGATTGGCCGATTCGCTTACTGCTTTTCCTGTGTGCTATGGCCCTTAGTCCTGAACTAGCTGAATTGCGTAAGGTATACGCGAGTTATCGCAAATATCGGAGGTTTCAGCACGGTCTCTCTCGGTGAGATCGCATTAACCCTCTGGCAATGATTTCCTCGTACCGATTAGCCGGATCTCGTGGGATCTTCCGGCTCCTTTCGCCGCTTCTCTACCGAGAAATGGGTTTCTCTCCTGGCGTAAAAAGGAAAAAGAATATCCGCGGAAGGGTGTAGAGACGCGAAGATGCAAAAGTGAAAGTGGCAACGCCGTTTATAATTTCTGTAACAGAATTGTGACCCACTTGCGCCGTAGCCGCAATCTTGAGATTCCCATTTTTTGCCTTACCATCGAATGAGTCAACGAAATGGGCACGATGGGGGGACAGCCTTATTAGTCATCCTTTCCTAATATATATATATAGCCGCTGGGCCGTTCTCTTAAGCAAACACCATGCCGGGAATTTTATCGCGTATTTTTCATTACTTTCGATATTGATACACTATTAAATTCATAGTTAATACTTTCAGTATTAATATTTAAATATATATTAGTATTAATATTTTAAATATTTTAAATATTTTAAAAGAACAAAGTATTTTTCAAATAAAAAATAAACTTGGTATTGTAGATATATATTTAGTTTCAGTAAAGTATTTATATATATAATTTGTATTAATATTTATATGATCAATAAAAGATTACGTTGTTTAAAAAATAAAATAGTCAAATGTATTTATAATTACATTTAAGTTTAAAATTAAAGAATTGTACACAGTCGTAGTGTCAAATTAACTTCAATTTGAGTCATTTTTAACTATAATTCTATAGGTCTGCTCCTACTCAATATGTCGTTAATTTCGACACCTTGTTTTAGTTAAATTAACGACAAATATGTCATTTTGACACACATGGTAGTTAAAAAAAACAAAATGTTAACCATTGTTTTGGTTAAATTAACGACATATTAAGTAGAAGCAGTGGCGACCCAAAGGAATTATCAGTGCAACATAGTTTGGCGATGAAAAGGTTTGAAAATGATAAGTACGGAAGATATCGCATACATTTCGATTCCGACTGTCCATGAACTTTGTGACCCACTTATTGCTTCGCAATAAAGGGGTAGATAAAAAAGAAGATAAGAGATAAGCGAAGGACAGACAAAAGTATAAAGATACACGTGTATACGAAAGATACGCGCAAAACCATAAACGTAAAGCGACCTTACAAGTATATGATAGCCATTTATGCAAGTGGCTGGAAATTAGGGTAAGAGATCGCGATTAGTCGACGATCAGGTCGATGCTACTCCGCGACAGAAAGAAAGCTGCAGTTCTGGGACACTGCGCGGACATGTGCACTTTGCAGAGTTGCTCCGACTTACGACGTGCAATTTCACGTGCGGCTTCAACGCTGAGGCGGTAACCACTGCCTTAAAGGTGGCTGATAAAGAATCCCTTTCTGTAGGCTAATTATGTAATATTTAACGACGTGTCGTTATCGTTACATTGTCGTTGCGCGGCTTTTTTACCATGTATTATTCCTGCGCAACGATAACGATGTCGTTAAAGGTTACAAAATTAGTCTACAGGGTTGCATTCCAAATCTCTACTCTATCAACTCTGAGTAACTAAAAATCTATAGCATACGTAACGTAAACTATAGCTTTTTAATTACTCAGAGTTGATAGAGTACGGTTTTGGAACGCAGCCCTGGGTGTTCCGGGTGCGAATCCCAGCTGTCCCCTTATTGTTAGAATTTTTCTTACATGATGCACGCGTTACTCGCAACGTGATATAAACGTATCCTTCGCGAGCAGATCTATATATATAAAAAAACAAATGTCCTGCAGTGACTCATCAACGCCCAGCTCAAACCCCTAAAACTAGAAACATGAAATTCGGGGAGTGTATTCCTTCTATGACGTAAGCATCCACTAAGAAGGGATTTTTAGAAATTCGAGGGGAAAAATTTTTAGAAATTCTAAGGGGATGAAAAGAGGTAAAATGTGTTTTCACAGATTCCTTAATTTGTCTTACTTAGGCCTGATGAGATATCGATTTGGTTTTTGCTTACGAAGGTTACCCATACAAAGGGACACCTAAAGAGACATAATCTAGATTCGGGGGTGAATTATAATTAATTACAGGGTGTTGCTTGACATGGGGTTGTTGTGCTAAATTTAAATTGTTGATTGCAATCAAAGGAATGTTTATTGGAGTCAAAATGGATTTAAAGTAGTTAAATACCGTAGCGAAGCACAGGCATCAAGTCATCTAGTATTACTTACAGCGAATTCAATCATTCACACTACACTGGATTAATTTACATTAAAGGCTGTTATATATATGAATATATCTAAATGCAATGGTATAATATAATCTTTATAACTGTGAAATCATTAATGCGTATTCTGCTAAATAACGTGATAATATCATTGTTAATTATTTGTATAATTGTTTAAAATATTTATACATACTTCTATATTTAAATAACTTCATGTATATAGCAGCTTTTAATATGCACTAATCCAGTATAGGGCGGATAATTGAATTCGTTATTAAACGCAAACACATTTGACCGAATCGAAGTCGATTCTACATCGCGAGCGAAATAAACATTTCTCTCGTATACACTCATTTTCTCTTATTTGTTTATCTCGTCATTATTCACACTTAATTCCCTCCTCGATTATGAGCAGCGTCTGCGTTTTTCTCACAGAACGATTAAAACCGAAACGAATACGTTTCTCTACTCAGTGAGGCCGATCGACGGTGAACTACGGATAACGATAAAATTATTATTATGCATTATTTGCCGGTTATTATCGTTACTTGTTTGGTTTCTTATCGTCCGCCGCGTTCACCGCGTAGATACAGCTGTTCCGCGAATTATGTAACGTTAGAAACATAATCGCAAACGCTGCGCCGGCATACATGAATGCCTAAAGCCGCGCGGCGGTTAACGCTGTGCATTTCCATCATTTTTATACGACTTGTTTTTCTCTCGTTTTGAGATGCATTAGGCGCGCGTTTGCTGCTTTAATTGCGAGTGACACGTATCTTTTGTTATGCGAAATCGTGATAAACACCCGCTTATTTGTATGTTAAAAGGATTTGTTTATCTGATATAATTTTAATTAATAATGTTTACTCTACACTGTCTACATAAATAGATTAAACAGAGCTTTTGTATGAAATCGTTTGTATTTTGTATGAAGAGTTCGAACAGATTTATTAAGAAGATTTGATAGTCATTCGGATAATTGAAATTAAATATTTTTAAACTTTTTTAAATATTGTCAAACATGCCTCAGTGATCGAACGCAGTATTTTTAGCTAAAGCTGGAAATAGTAATATCACGTTGGATTAAATTGATAAATTTTATAATATTAGGAATACTAATAAGGATCTTAAACTTTGTGAAGAACTTATATCGAAAATTATTGGTAAAAACGTCCGTCCTGGATGGAGCTCCAGGTTTGAATCCTGGCTGAGGTGATATTTTTTACAATAAGTTCTTTACAGATTTTTAAAGATCTTAATTAGTATCATTAGTATTATTAAATTGATTATCAATTTAATCCAACGTTATTTATATTACTATTTCCAGCTTTAACTAAAAAGACTGCGTTTCAAGACCGAAAAGTAATCGGCACGTAGTTGGCTGAGCTACGAAATTTATATAAATTCACGCAATAAAATATTATTATAATAATATAAATATTTATTTATTTAATTGCGATACTTCTAAATTTTGACTTTGATTCAACCTCATTTAATCTTTGACTTCCGCTGAGTTCAGTTATTTTATCTATATGGCACTTGTTCTTTTTAACCAATGTTACATCACTGTATTATGTTCTCTTTTGTTAATTTACTGTTATGACCAACGAAGTTCAATTTGTGATCTCTTTCTTTGGTTGCATTGAGTGAGTTTGTGACTAAATTATTATTTCACTTTCCTTTTGTAATCTTAGGAGTTTAGTTAGAAAACTAAAAATTCGTATTTAATTTTTAACTTCTTTAATTCCCTAGTTTTCACTTATTGTTAGTCCAACAACTAGTGGAGGATGCACTTCCTTATAATTATTGAAAATTAATGAACATTAATGAACATCAATTATATACTAATGATTAATTTGTTGAAGATGACTCCAAATGAGATCGAAACGTTCGATCGATATCTTGATGATGTATTAATGAAGTAAATATATTCTTTACCAAATATTTAATTCTTTACGCACTAATTACCGCGCCGTTACTCTGTTGCCCTCTTTTACGAAGATTTAATTATTGTTTAATATTGAGAGTTCTTTATAACTTAAATCTTTTGAACAATAATATGATTAGGACCGACGAAATTGTCAAATATAAATGAGAATAGGCTAAATGTCGGTCTGCGGTGGATCTTGGTGCCTAATAATAATTTTTTGTGAATATTGCTGCTCATGCGAACCACGCGCCGCATATTCGTCGGTCTTGAAACACAAT
>NJRL01000325.1:119873-134132 GCA_003063815.1 Aphaenogaster rudis | reverse complement strand
ATTATTATTACTATTAAATTGATTATTAATTTAATTTATGTAATATTACTATACTATTTCCAGTTTTAGCTAGAGATTGCGCTTTAAGACTGAAAGTAATCGGCGTGTGGTTGGCTGAGCTGAGAAAGTATATAAATTGTATATAAATAAATATATAAATATGATAAATTGATATATATATAAATTCATTCAAAAAATATAAGGCACAAAAGATTCAGCCCAACCGAAAAAAGGTTTATATCTATATATTTGTTTTTAATAAAAATATATATCTTAATATTTAACAACAAATTGGGAAAAATCGTCATAGCGAATGATCGCAGTACTGCAGCAAATTATATCTTACTCGAATATTCACACGTTTCCAGTTTGATACTGTTAGAGGATGATTGAGCCGCCACAAATTAATTAACAGCCGGTGCATTTCTCGCGATGCGTGAGCGTGTGCTTTCCGGGGCACACGTTTTTCCTTGCCTTGAAAATCGGGGGACGGACGGGATCTGTAACCGGGCGAATATTAAAGACAACGTCCGGGCCACCATGGTAGAAAATAAAATTCTCAATGTGGGTCGTGCATCGCTTGAAATAGAAGTCCGCGCGCTCTGTCTCCTACCCGGCGCGCGGCTTCCTCCTCGCGAATGTCGGCGGAATGTCGCAAACGAAAGCGAATTTGAATCAGAATGCCGTGATTGTACCGTGACGAGTCTTGCGCCTTATATCTCGCAAAATAGCACTTGTCACATTATCTAGAATTGGGCCATTTCGCAGGAAAATACGGGATCCCAAAAAATTGATATATATATTAAATTCGGTTTAATTTAACTTTTATTTGTCTGGCATTCCTAAGTTTTAATTCTCGAGCTGTTCTCTCAACTCGATGTGAAACGAGGATTCGTGGTTAAAAGCCGTCTATGAACTGACGTTCTCTAAGGATACCATGGCGAGAAAATTGATTCCCGTTCCACGAGAATAGATATAGCATCATTCGATGTTGCCTGTTTTAAGGCAGTAGGCCAAGGATAGCAAGACGATGTCGGTTCTGAGTATTTTATGTTTAAAGAACCTTCGTAGAAATCCGTCGTTGTCAGTGAAAAATTCGCTCTTGCATATAAATTTTTATTTCGCGCGTTTCGATTAAAACATTAAAACCTACCTGAGAAACAATTTCATTCTCTATTAATACTTTGCTATTAAAGTTACAATTTGGTTAACATTTTATCTTTTTCTACTTAACCTTTAGAGGACGGGCATATTTTTTCATGAATTCTTAGAATTTTTATTTATAACTTTCATATGTTTGTTAAAGTGTTATACTACGAAAAATAAGGGATCCCCGTGGAGCCAAAAAAGTGGCTTTCCGCCCTCTAAAGGTTAATATTTTATACACACATGCACAAAAAGCGTTATGTAATTAGAGTTAATGGGGTATGCTTAATTTTTTGTTATAATGAATGATATCTCTCGCCATATAATCGGGCATATAAATTGCGGTTTGCAAACTTCCTGCGTCCACGTAAGAACTTACAGAAAATCTTGGTGACCAGTCGGACTGCTAAAAATTACAGTTGGTTGTTATACAAAAATGTAGCAGAGAGAAACTTAAAAATGAAAGATATATTGCTAATAAAAATAAACATTATATAGTTGATATATGATTTATTGTTGTTTGCTTCAGATTGGATAAGAAGACAAAGGACCTGCAGATATCAGAACGAAACGCAACGATATTTGAGGCGCGCTGCAGCGATTTGCAATCGCAGTTCAATCAATCGCAGGCGGAGCGTAAGAAGCTGGCCGAGAAGGAGCGGGATTTGGAGAAGGAAGTGGATCGATTGAAAGCATTGCTGGACGACGCTCGCAAACACCTGGAGGAAGAGACTCTTCAGCGAATCGATCTCGAGAACAATATTCAGAGCCTTAAAGAAGATATCAGTTTCAAGGACCAAGTTTATCAGCAAGAACTTACAGAGACTCGTACGAGACGACAAGTAAGCGATTACTCGAAACAACAAAGCCTTTTGAACCTCGCTACGCTGTCATAAAAATTAGTCTTTAAAAAAATTTCTTGATTGACATTTGATAGACAATGAAAAAAATTGATTTGAAAATCTGGCTGGAAACAATAATTCAGTTTCACTTTAGTTACACCGCATATTTATGTTTATCAATTTTTGTAAATATATAAAAATTTATAATTTGCATTTTAAACGTATTTTACGATAAAAAAATTATTTATTGTCATCTCTAAAAGCATTTAATGAATATTGCTTTAAAACGGTGATATAATCTAAAATCTGATTAGAAAAAGAAAAAAAAAACAAAATTAAATTTCCAGTCGATGTAATAACTTTCAATTTAATATAATTTCCTGTTGATTTTTTAAATTACTTTTTCGAAGTGATATTTATATATTTTTAAATTGCATTTTAGGTTGAAATATCGGAGATCGACGGTCGTCTCGCAGAGCAATATGAGGCTAAACTGCAGCAATCCTTGCAAGAATTACGCGATCAGTATGAGGCGCAGATGCGTGCTAATCGAGAGGAGATTGAGCTTTTGTATGAAAACAAAATCAAAAATTTGACATCTCACGCCCAGCGTAATAGCGGAGTCGCCAACATGGCAGCAGAAGAATTAAGACAGACTCGCTCTCGAATCGAAGGACTTAGTTCAAGAATCAACGAACTCGAAGCATCGAACAATGCCCTCAATGCACGCATCAGGTAATATTTCTTTATAGAATTCTCTCGTTTATAAAAAAAATCTCTTTTATTCGTGTTAATATGTAAATATAATTTCTTTAATCCACAGTACAAGTTTTACTTTGAGATAAAGAAAAGTACAATATAGGAATTAAGAATTATAATAGAAAATATCTGATTAATATTATTTATGTACAGTACAAATTAGCGCTGTAAAATGAATGTACAAAATATCTTTTTCACAAAAGGTAAAAAAACGGCGTATATATATGAATAATGTAAATGTGTTGACAGGGATTTGGAGAATTTACGAGAGAACGAACGTGCTCGTCACTCGGAAAACTTAGCTGCGTTGGAAGCGGAATTAACGCGTATGCGAGATGAAATGGCTCAACAATTGCAAGAATATCAGGATCTTATGGATATCAGAGTGGCACTTGATTTGGAAATTGCTGCGTATCGCAAAATGCTCGAATCCGAAGAGGCGAGGTGAGTCAATATCATAATCTCTCTAAATTCGAATGGCAAATGTTGTGTAATAGAATTAACTTATACGAATTTATCTCGATTCCAGATTAAACATCACGCCTATGCAGTCGACGAACACGTCTTTGGCTACTGGTAGAGTAACTCCGTCCAGACATACTCCTCTCAGAGGCGGTAAACGGAAACGCACTTTGTTGGAGGAGAGCGAGGAACGTAGCAGTAGCGATTATAGTGTTTCGGGTACTGCTAGGGGTGACGTAGAGATTACAGAAGCGGATCCCCAAGGGCGATTCGTAAAACTTACCAATAAAGGCAGTAAGGTAAAGTGAAGCTGAAATTTTTGTGATCTAGCAACGTGCGTTTTAGCTTCATTTAAATTAACTCGAATGTAACTTTTATAATAGGAAATAAGTTTGGGCGGATGGCAAATTATTCGTAAAGCCGGTTCTCTGGAAACTAGCTTCAAGTTTCATCGTAGCGTAAAGCTCGATGCAGGTGCTAACGTAATGGTGTGGTCGGCTGATATCGGTGCAACACACGAGCCGCCTTCCAACATTGTCATGAAGGGTCAGAAATGGTTCATAGCAGATAACATGAATACAACACTGACAAATATCGAAGGAGAGGTACTTGTTATCCCAATTTGCTATGAATTTAATGCGCACCCTTCTCTTTCTTTATTAATATAAATATTTTAAAAACTTAAATAAATTTTGTAAAGAAAAAAAGAATTTTTTTTAAATAATATAGTTCCATTGAGATATTTCCGACAATATGTTATTATATACATTTAAGGATTAATTTTATATTAAATACGACAAGATGCGGGATATAAGTAAATTTTCTAATAGGAAATGGCAACTTCTGAGCGCAAGAGGCAGCAGTTATCCACAACTTTGTCCCGACACAGAGAAAGCTTGGGATTTCGACCAACAGAAGAACTCCATCACCAACAGGTAAGGATGCAATAAGCGTTTTATTGCACTATACATCACGTTGAATGTTGTAGTGAAATGAAAGCTTTAAACTACTTCTGAAATTAAAATAAGAATAGACATTGTTAGGAAAAAACGGTAAAAAAAGAAGGATGTAATAATAATATACAACACCGATATGCGTTAGCATTATATTTTAACTGCAGCATTATTTTGATATACTACCGACGCACGAAATCATATCTAGCAAATTGTATAGAGTGCAATTGCTGTAATGTAAAAAAACATCTTATTTGGGAAACTAAAGGAATATTAGTCAGTAGAATAATAGATTTCTTGGAAGAGTCATGCTTTTTAATTCTTAAACATCAAAGAAGACAATGTGGCTATAATTATTTATTCCAAGTTTTTAAGGCATAACAGGGATCAATTTAATATTTACACAGCAAGTAGTAGATATACAGACATTACTTACCTCCCATTTGTTTCTGGAGATACGTTATACAGAATAAGTGTTGCAGTTATAGACAACTAATTTTGGGGGGTAGCATTTTTTCACAATTCACTTCTTGTTCCATAGAGAAGATATCTCTACCCGTATTAAGGGTGAGGGCACACGACTCTGATGGGCACTTTATGTAAGTTATTTTATAACCTATCAGATGTTCGAACTTTACGTTATCGATAATACTTTCCGCACTCATAATATAGGAATTTTGCTTCATATTTTGTTGGTTTTCATGCAGCATTTTGCCTGGACGCTCACCGCTTAACTAAAATTTCATGCCTTACGAGAATTAATATGATCTTCGTTATATATATAAGACTATTATCATCCCATTAATTAACCACATTGTCTTTAATTAAAATATTGTCAAATATATGTTATTAAATATTATCTACGTAGACAAAATACTTAAAGCTTTCTTTCTTACACGGAATTCAACCTAATATTCATGATAATCTGGTATCAAGAAATTTTTATTATGTGTTTATCTTATTAAATTTGGAATATTCTGAATATATTATATCTATGTAAGATCCTTAGATTGAGTTTTTTATATTGCGTTTCGGTGGATAATCGACAATTTTTATCTTTTGATATTATATTAATATGCTCCCGAGTTTCATGGCGTTATTAATATGTATATGTAATCGGATTAGCGCCAAGAATAATTTGAGAAATTGTATGCGCTTACTTAGAATGCGAACATTTACAAATAATATAAATCTGATTTACTATATTTATATGTATTTTATATTACTGCACATATTAATAGTAATATAGATCACAGTAATATAGATTATTGTGTATGTAAAAGATATAAAAAAATAGAATAATATTACCGAGAGATATATCTCATATATTTTCTCTCCATATGCATATCTTTTTCACCGTGTGGAATATAACAATGAGATTCATTATTTGCTTGTATCTGTAACTAAACGGACATGCCGATATTCACGCAGTGAATTAAGCGAACTGGGGTCCGCGGTAATTAATCATTTATTTTACGTTTCTTTCGTTTCCTTTTGTTAATGAGATATACGTACGTTTTATGTTTCAGAGCGACCCCCAAGGTGAAGAGCGTTGCCACATTATGTGAACATAAATTTACCATAAACTTAAGATTAATATCAAAAGATTTTAAAAGCTTATATGATAATGGGGCTTTGTTCCGTAAGCGCCGTTTAGAAACTGATTAAAAAAATCATGCCATTAACACAAAGAAATTAATTTAGAGTACAATATCAGAGATATATGAGATACAAGATTCATTTGTCTGATATTCACTTCGAAGAGAAGGAGAATAAAAGCAGAAATGATGAATATTGCAGTTGAAACATTATATAACTTTCCTTACATTTATGTAATAGAATATATATTATATATATTGTATGTATAACATATATATGAAAAGATATTGTATAATATATTTGAACTGACAAGAGTTCAAATCAAGCTTAACAAATGGGTTCCGTGATGTGAATGAAATACGTTTTTTTTGCATTTATCAATCTCTATTGATTCAAAGAAAAAAGAAAAAGAAGAACTATGCTATTATATTTTGTTAAATCCACAGCCGTACAATAATTACTGAGTACAGACAGATATTAATGGTACACTTGTATTCAGCAAACTTCTTCCTCTTCATTGTGTGCTGTGTTACAAGTTTACATTGACCACCATTGTGCATCCGTCTGTACTCCCTTCAAATTGTAATAAAAAAATAGCGATGCTTCGAGTGTGTTATAATGATTAATAATTTCTTAATTTGTGATAACTAATTACGTTTATGTTCGTTCATTTTGTCCAATAGGAAACATGCAAAGCGATTGGGTTACCAGTATTTGTTCTTTTAAGTATGATAGTAATATGAGACTGTGGAAAAGCTAAATATGATAGGTGTACGACTGTCAATTAAATCGACAGTTTCATCCTTCAGTAAACTCCGAAGAAAATGCTCGATTGTGTTCGATTGAATGTTATTTCCACAATCCGATCGAATAATATTTAACTGAACGCCGCATATTTATATGCCAATGAAAGAGCGTGTTCTTCGGCCGCGATAAGCCCCGAAATTGTGCATCAGATTGCACAAATGCTGCCGATGTCCAGTTGATTTTTCTGCAAAAACAATGATTTCATGAAACGGGAAACGTATTTGTTCCTAAATCGCGCCCACCTGTGCATTCAAAATAATTTTTCTTAATTGTATTCAGCTTTATATCAATTTATACTAATAATAATAAAAATCACAAATTAACCGTACAAATGTATTCGTGATTATTATTTTTCACGATAGTGACAGCTAACTGTTTTTAGGCGAACGTTAAGTTAGGGTAAGTTTTGATAGAGAGCATTGAAAAGATTAAAAATGGACGAATTGTTCATATTTTATGTATATAAATCGGTTAGATATGCAGAACCGGTTTACAGGAAAAAAAGGTTTCCTTCTCTTTGTATAAGAAAGCTATTTTATCAGATTGAAAAGCTGCACTTTTGCGCGTGAACTATCAAGAGTAGATAGATATTTTCAATGTTAGTCCGATTTTGTAATAAAACTCATCAGTTCAAAAATGTACTGTATTCTGCCAATAAAATTGTGTCCTGTTTCGTCACTTTTGCATAATACAACAGTTGGTTCCCTCCATTCTAAAATTCCTATTCGAAGTGAACAATTTTCCTCTCAATTAGAAAGTCTTGAAATATAGACGCAATGCTCAATTCCGATAATCTTAGAATAAAGAAAATCGACTATTTTTATTTAAGGTTTCATTCGTTGAATTTTTAAAAGTACTTACCACTTGTCTACAATGCGTATTTCCAATCACAATCGTATATGAGGAGAATAAATGACTGCGATTAATCAATTTCTTAAGTCTTAACGCCTTAAATACGCATTGTAGACAAGGGGTTATTTAAATATAAAAATAGTATTTCAGTAATTACATTAGAAAAATAAGCGTAAAAGTCATTAACCTTTAGAAACCAAATAGATTTTTTACGATTTCTTCAGTTTTCGAGTTAGAAATTTAAAATATATACCGAAATATTTAAGAAAAAGTTTAGATCAATCTGAAGCCGAAAGATCGTTTTCTCGATTTCTAAATTAAATTTTGTTGAAGATAATTTATTGAAGTTTTATTAATATCTTTGTACATACAGTACATATACAAAGGTTCTTCGTACATATTAAAAGGTAACATGGAAATTAGTATAAAAATTCTTTGACATATCGTAATGCGTGTGTCACGTATACGTGGTGAGTGTTGCATTATTATTTCGATGGTACGGTTATATTCTATTCGCCTTACGATATTATGATGAAATTAGAAACGATGTTCTACACCCGTATGAAATAAATTATTAGGAACTAAGCTGGGTGACATTTCACATGATACGAATCTGTAATATTCTGTTATATCCTGAAAATGGATTACGGCTTCCCGCATTGTTGTGTGTATATATATAATAATTTACAATAACGTACCTATATATCCACATAATGGAAATGTTTTAAAGAAACAGAAAGACTCTAAAGTTTCAAGAAATAAATGCATAGAGATTTTGTTACGTTACTACGGTATAATATATATATCTTTACACACATAAAATCTTATTTATTCGCTTACATAAGAAATAAATAAAAGTGCCTTGATACAAAATTATGAAATAAGTGAGAAGAGACAGAGAGAACTCCGACAGAAAGTAAAAAATCAACATCATATCATTAACACTTGGATAAAAGAATCCAGTTTGATATCGTAATATTCTCTGAAAGAAAACTTCTTTAAGTACCGTAAATCGTGCAATAAATATACCCTTTTTTTCGCATTGCTATTACATTGACAAAAGCGCGCGACTATAATGATCGGCTTCCGAGATTCATTCGACCGAAATCAAAATCGGTAATTCCTATCGTCGCAAAGAGTATAGTGAGATGATATAATAATTCGTTCAAAACACGCAGAGTCCTTGAAAATCCATCACATTCACATAGATCTTAGATATATCGTAACCATTATATATATATACGTGAACACAATATAGAACATTTACACATTTTATAAGTTAACGCGTTTATATCTTGTAAGTATAGTCTTCGCAAAGTTATCTTCTCCGTTGGTTACTTTCGATGGCTGTGCTTCTCTTCGTCTTAAATAAGTATCTAAGTATCCATTTCGCTCGACATCTTGGATGGTAACGCCTTTGTATTGCGTCGTTTGTGTTTTAAGAGGCTAATATATCTCACTTCTTCTGAAAACTTGTAATATCTTTGAAAATGGCAGTCGCGCCAGGAGCATTCATCAAGCTATAATCTCATATTTATTGAATATGCAAATGTGAATATGTATTAATGATCAGATACAAACTGTGAGGCACGTATCTGTCGATATATCCGATTAAATTCTCTCTCTGAATCCGTCGATTAAACTCTCAATAAATACCAACAGGTCTCTCAGATACTCTGAACATCGTTAATTATTTTTTTTTCAAAGTCGATAACTCCTTAACTTTCATCCCCTTGCGATTCACATAAAGCTTTACTCTCGGCATCGACGCGGAACCCTCTACAATTTCTATTGTACGACGTTTCGGCGATTATTTCACGAATTACCGGTCGTCAGATTGCTGTTCAGCAGCTCGGTATTGGCGTTGTTCGCCGTCAGCTGCTGTTGCTCCTTCTGCTTCCTGCGCCGTCTACGATTCCGTTTGTGCACGCAGAACAGCACCACGAAGATGACGAAGAGGAAGACCGAGACGCACGAGGCCACCAGTATCCAGACCGAGCGGGCCTTCTCGGTCTCTACCTTAATTTTAATTTAATTTTAATTTAATTTATTGCGTATCCACAAAATTACATTAAATGCAGTATGCAAAGTACGCAAAAAGGTAAGGCATCAGCAAAGCTGCTGTTACAAGGCCCACCGGATACATAAAATACAAGAATAAACAATTGTGAGAATGGTCAAAAATAAGGATTATTACTTATTAAGAAACACACAACTTAAGACTGATTTCAAAGAACAAAAAACTTAATGGTTCTTTATTGCCGAATTTTATCTTTATTGTCGTTCTGGCGCTAAAAAAAGATATAACAAGTGAAGGACAATATTAAAGAATTACGCATGGTACGTAACGCATAGGCCGGTATTCATAGTCGGCTCTTATTTTAAGACCGTCTTAAGTAATATCTTAAGATGCTAATACGGCTCTGTGATTGGCTTATGACATCTTAAGACTGTACTTAAGATGGTCTTAAATATGAGATCCGACTATGAATACCGGCCATAGTAACGACATAAAAAGATCGACCGGACAAAACAATAGTTAAGCATCAGGAGGTCTATGTCGCGATGGACGCAATGAAGGCCGCTGCTATCGCGCGAAAAGAAGACAAAGATGTAGAGGATTTAATGGAGGGAGGTAATGAGCTTGTTGAAAGATTTGACTGCGGTGTAGGAGAAGGCTGCAGCCTTCATGCGCGGAACTTGGTAAAACGATGTGAAGGAAAGGATAGATAGTCATGATAGCGAGTGTCAGGAGTATTCGAGGAATGGAATTCGGAGTGAAATGTAATAGGTGGCGTAGATACATAAGAGTGGAGGAGTGAAGGAGACGGTATACAAGGCAACATAAATGAAGTGTATATTGCTGCCGGATTTTTAGTCAGCCGGAGTCAGAGTACAGATGGGATATATGGTCGTATTTTCGGACGTGATAGGAGAGGCGGAGGCAAGAGTTTTGGATGCGCTGAGTGCGGTTAAGAAGTGCTTGATTTAAAGCCGGTATCAAAAAATTAGAATGAAAAGAACCAAAGCCGCTGTTGGGGCTAACAATGTGTTTCCTTTATTAGATGTACAAAGTTGAAATTACAAATTACAAACGTTTCGACTCCCGATTTGAGTCCTCTTCAGTGTGAACAAAAATATAGTAATAATAAAAATAATAAAACCAGATGAAATGAATGAATGAAATTCATATACTCTCCACTGTTTCAAAGTATTTATAAGAAAATATGTGTAGAGTAAAAAAATTAGTAAAGTGTATGGAATAAACAAAGGAACTTAGAATAGTAAACCAGAGAAGGTATTAATAGAAAAGTTAAAGGAACATGCAAATAGATTAGGAACATACAATCGAAGAGCGGTAGAGCACATAAATGTCGGCATGTCGAATAAAGAAATGATGAGGAGTTGGGAAACGAGAAGTTTTTGTAGTGTAGTTAGGATGTGACGGAGAGGGTAAAGGAGACGAAAATAAGCTGTTCGGCATTTGGCAGTAACGTGGCTATTAAAGGACCAGGAGAAGTCAAAATGGACACCGAGTATTTTGATAAAGGAGGGGCGGGGGATTAACACGGAGTTGAGATAAATGTCAAACGAATCATACCTTCTGCTGTATGATGGCCGAGCACTCGTTGTACAGCTCGTACGTCCGATTGCTGAATTGCACATTGGCGCAATCCTCGGCTATGATCCGTGAGTTGGTGCAATTGAAGAATGCAGGCTTCATTTTGATCTCACGTAGCTTCACCCAGGCATTCAACGTCTGACATTCGCAGTCGTCGCTGTTGAACTTGATCATGTTCCTGGAGAGATCGAGCGCCTTCAGTGTGCAGAACGGCGCCAGGTCTTCGGTATCGACCGAAGTAATCAGATTCCCGGACACGTTGAAAGTGTCGAGGGTCGGCTGGGGGCCGATATACGGAATCTTGGTGAGCTTGTTCCTGGTTAACTGTAGCACCTTGATGGGCGAGGTGACCTCCACCTTGAACACCGAATCGCTGAGCTTGTTGTGACCGAGGTAGAGCGTGCGGAGATACGGCAGCTGGAAGAGGCTCTTCGGCAGAGTGTCACAACCGTTCTGCGAAAGGTCCAGCACCTCTAAATACTGCTGCTTAGCGAAAGCCCCTTCCTCGATATTCTGGATGAAATTGTCACCCAGATAGATGTAGGCTAAGTTCGTGTAAAGGACCAGACTGTCGTTCGTTAATTCCCTCAGTCGATTCACAGTAGCATCCAGCACCTGCAAGAGAAATATCTTCAGAAAAGAAACCTTAATCTTTTTACGTATGCTTATGTAAAAAGATTAAAGAACGGAAACAAATGTTTATAGGATTATTTTTGTATATAAAAAATAATAAATATGGAACGGCGTTCAATTAAATTGGATTGGAAAAATTAAAATCTTATATAACTTTAATATCGGATAATATCGGAGTTCAGAGTAATCGGTATTAAATTATAATTATATTACAACGAGCAAATACTATATATATATGTGTGTATATAGTATAAAATTAATAAATAAAAATATTTTAATATTTCATTTCTGAAGGCGCACGCAGTGTGTTATTCAGATGTAAATTAACACACCATTCACGTTATTTATCAGATTTCTGTTGATAAAAATGGTTCGGGATGAAAAATGGTAATTCCGTTGAACGGAAAGAGGTCGGGATTTATCAATAAGATCTTTGTTTCCGTAAAGATGCACTTGTCAGATTAGCCGGTCGGCGAGAAGAATTAATGGCGTAGCTAACTCAATAATGCAAGGGCGCGAGATATTAGGACGACGGATAATGGTTTCTTTGACGCGACCTCTTGATATGCAAATGCAATGAAGAAATATATGAATATTTTAATGCCTTTTATTTATATTAATTTAATAAACTTCGCACACAATTTTTTGCTCGTTACAGTTCCTTGGCACAAAAATCGACCGAACTGATCTCCAAAATTTACGTGTTTAAGTCTCGTAGTATCATTAATTATGAACGATTAATTTGATTTTCTTTTTGATACAATTATTAAATATTAAATATTTTCGACAAGTTTAAAAATTCTATTAAAATGAGATAGATTCGAACCCAGTTAGAAAATGCGCTACTCATTAGCATTCTTGATTTATAAAAAATCTTTGAACTTAATCTCTTACAAAATAAATAGTTTAAGATAAAATCCATTTTATTCCTTCTTCGTTGCGTTTGAGACGTATTCGAAAATATTCTTGGATATTTCCTAAAAGGATATCATGTTCTGTTGACGTTGGTTTATATCGCGCAGACTCTGAAATTAGTATGTCTGGTATTTCTGTGAACGCGTCCGTTAAATTCTGCGTACAAGTCAGCTTTGTCGATTGAATATATAAACAGCTCTTTATGCGCATTCATGCGCATTAATTTATACTGTGCGGTTGCACAGATTCACATAATTCTCACAAGTACGATTATTTACTTACAATGATACGATCATACATTCACACAACATGGTAAGCTCAAATTTACCTAATGCCGGATTGTTCGACGCATAATTAACTTTTCCCGCAATAAGAATTTGATGATTTTTGACGACTACGGAAAAAAAGGATTCCATTAAGATAAGATTCTTTTTAATTAAACGAAAATTAAGATTTTATCTATTCGAATTTATAAAATTGCTAAATTTAATTTCTATCTGCGAAAAATTATCTATCAGCGCGAAATCTCTCTTGAAAACTTAATTGCGCGGACTGGTCAAAGAAAATTTGAAATTTGTTACTTTCGGATTTCCATCGGAACATCCGATACGCAAAATCAAATGCTAGAAGGATCGGTAGTATCTCTGCGCGACTAAAATTTCTCAAGTGTATTGCGGAACGCATCCATCCTCGTGACCCTGGACAACCCAATCTCCGGATTTAGCATGTCTGGAGTTTTGCCTGGGATTCATCGGGAGGCAAGTTTACCAAAGTACGAAAGTGTAGTTGCAGATGTACGGGGATTTGCAGGATGCGGTCGTATCGGGACGGACAGTTGAAGAAAGAAAAAGAAAAATAACAGACGCGGCATGGAAGACGCGTTCCGTAAAATGGTGGAAGGATTCGAGCTCCAGAAAGATGCATACGAGAATATCTCACCAGGTCTAGCTACAAAGGCTTACGACGTTGATACCGTAGAAATACTCGACGGGGAAGTGATTAATTATTCGCACGTAACGTCGCTAACAATGAATGAATTAAAGGTACGGTACGAGGGTCCGGAGATAGATTCATCATCGCTTTTAATATTACATGAAGTCATAAAGCGTGCAATCTATTACCGCAAAGGATGTATCGTTAAAAAGTAAAATAATGATCAACAACAAAGGCGCTCGGAGAAGGTATCAACAAGTATATACACATTTTATCGTCGACGTTGATAAAGCGAAACTCCTGTAATGCTATTATGAAGTGCGCGTTACAAGACAGCGCGCGCGTTAACCCGCTGGGACATCAATCCGTCTCGCAAGTCAGCCTTGTGCATCCTTTGTAAACTAAGGCTGCCAGATTTACTCCCTTTGACGGAAATAACGTGAAATAAACAAGGAAGCGAAAGGAAACGTTTATATATAATATCCAAAAAATCGTTCATATATTTCTCTTGTATTTTACACGTTGGTGCCGACGATAAGAATCAAGATATATATATACAGGGTGTCCCATTTTAACTTAGACAGCAAAATATCTCGGAAACAAAGCATTTTAGAGAAAAATGTTTCATACAAAAGTTTTATAATTTCGAGGGGGACATAAGATGGGTCAAACGAAATTTTTCTAGGTGGAGGTGTTTCGGAGATTTGAAGGTGACTTTTGATTTTTTAAATGGAAT